>SJYC01040061.1:0-22272 GCA_006408675.1 Madoqua kirkii | reverse complement strand
TTTCCATTTTCTTATTTTAAAGGTATTTGCATCCTTCATAGTTCTTGATTTTCTTTATATTTTATACCTAGCTTTCAGAATTTTTCATTCATGTTCTTTACAGTTTATTTTTTAATACTTCTGTTTCATTTTACTTGTTTTGAACAACTCCTTTTCTTTTCTTAAATAAATTTACATTTTAAATTTTACATTTTAAAGATATTGACAGTGAAGTAGTGGGACTGTAGAGGCTCTTGTGAGGGTCCGCATCATGGTGGGAGGTAGCTGGGGCTATCCCCTACTTTGTCTGTCCCCAGAGCTCTTCCTCCAATTCTTTTGTATAGATTTTCACTCTTTTCTGATATAAATGTTCCAGATGTTTCTTTGGGATGCCCAGACTGATAGGACAGTTACCCTGTTTAGGCCATTTGTGATATTTATAAAGTGAAGCTGCATGTGAACTTATATACAGTGTTGTTTGAATTTGCACATGATTCCATTTGTAGCCAAAAATATGTAGGAAAGCTATGTGTTATGACAAAAATAAACAGTAGTTGCAGCAGCGGGAGGCTGTTGGGAGCCAGTACGAGGAGTCCTGCCCGTGGCAAAGATCATGAGATTAAGGGGTCCAACAGGCAAAGGCGATTCGGACCTTAAGGGAGCTTTGCTGAATTTTCTCGAACATTTACCCCCAAAACCAGAGTCTGCCTGCCTTATTGTATGGTGCTTTCCACTCTTCTAACATTAACAGGGTGCTATCCCCCCACCACCTTTTTCTGGGAAAGGTTAATTTGGAGCTTTTACATAATAAGACTCCTGGGCATAATACGAGTGTTTCAATCCAAAAACCCCTCTGATGGCTTTCTAGCCTGCCTACAGGACTCTTACAGCTGCTCATGTGATTGTTTATGGCCTCCCTACTGGGAGAGGCACAGGAAGCTTAAAACATCCTAGGAATGTAAGGGCTTCTGAGGAGTCAAAAATCATTAGAATAGGACTGATTAAGGGCTTCATTGTTGAGCTAATACTTGCTTCCAAATTTTCATATCTTTTATTTGTTGATATAGTTGGTATATAGAAAAAACAAGTAGCAACATAGATCTTTGAGTTAAGTACCTTCTTTGTTATAACCCACTGCATCTTTGTTCTATAGGGATGTAAATTTAGTGCTTTAAGGGTGATGCAGATTAAAGAAAAACACTTCAGGGGAAATGAGATGAACATTCATTAAGGAAGAGAGCCATAAAATGTTAACATGCGTCTTGGCCAGAAGATAATGTAAATCACCTGAGACCTTCTGTATACAAAAAGATATACAGGAAGGGTCAGAACTGCTGCCTCTGCGTGACTCTGTATCTTCCATTATGTAAAACTTAGGGTATATAAACACCTTTTAAAAATGAAGTTATGGGGTTTTTGCACAAGCTTGGCCTCCCCCATGTCCACTGTATCTCTTTCTCCCTCTCCCTCCCTCTCCTTTTCAGGCTGATCCCTTGGAACGTGGAGGCTCACTGAGTCTATTTATTTGCCCTGGCTTCTAAGACCCATGCTAGAGGGAACACAAGGCAGGGCACCCTCTGATATTCAAGTGGGCACCGGCGGCCTAACATAGATGGTGCAAGTTTCCTGTCTTGGAACTTTATTAGCTTTCTGTGTAAACCAAGGAATATCAGCCTTTTTTCTCCACTCATTTTTCTACTACACTGTTTCTTTCTAATCTCCCTCCATATCTTTAATTAAACAATTAATTCCTAGGATGCCAACTCCATCCCCCCTTCTAATTCCCTGGATCCACTGGGGCTGGACCAGTGGATGAGAAGGTGAAAGAGAGATGATATGGGGTGGGAGTTGGGAGGGGGCTTTGACATTGGGAGATCGTGTACACCTGCGGCTGATTCATGTCAATGTATGGCAAAACCAATACAGTATTGTAACATAAAATAAAGTATTAAAAAAAAAAAAAGACCTAAACTTGTAGATGCTGGGCTTCCCTGGTGGCTCAGTGGTAGAGTATCCACATGCTAATGCAGGAGATGCAGGTTCCATCCCTGGGTCAGGAAGGTCTCCCAGAGAAGAAAATGGCAACCCACTCTGGAATTCTTGCCTGGGAAATCCCAGGGACAGAGGAGCCCAGTGGGCTACAGACCAAGCGGTCTCAAAGAATCAGACATAACTTAGTGACCGAACAACAACAAAACTTGAAGATAGGGTAAATCTTGCTTGCAAGGACTCAGTTGATTTAGAAATCTGACAAGATACACTGGTTTCTTGATAAATATGCCTGGGACCTGAGGAATGTAACCCTGTCTGTCCCGAGGAGCAGTAGTTCAGGATTCACTAATTCCGTGTCAGAGGTGATTTTATGAATTATAATAAACATGGATGAGAAGTAGGGGCTGTGCGTTCTGAACAGATGTGATCCTGAAGGGTATGTGCAAGGTTTCCAGCCATACTTCTGTCGTGGGTGGTCTCTCCTGAGCCTGCCCTGATTTCATCCACTTGCTTTTCCAGCCTGTCTTAAAAAGTTTCATCCCATAGTTCTGGTTTTCCTCAGGTACCTCCTGGAGCTAGGCAGCACCAACCAGACCTGGCCAAGTCTGGAGTGATGCCTGATGGAGACCTTCAGCCATGCCTCTATGGGATAGGCCCATTGGGGGAGCAAGCCAGGACTGTTACATTGATTGAAAACGAAAGTGTTAGTCACTCAGTCCGACTCTTTGTGACCCCATAGACTCTAGCTTGCCAGACTCCACTGTCTCTGGAATTCTCCAGGCGAGAATCCTGGAGTGGGTAGCCGTTCCCTTCTCCAGGGGATTTTCCTGACCCAGGAATTGAACCCAGGTCTCTTGAATTGCAGGCAGATTCTTTACCATCTGAGCCACCAGGGAAGCCCCATTACGTTGACTAAAAAACAAAACAAAAGCAAAAACCTAAGAAGAAAGGATATTCCTTTCATTAATAGAGTTGTGACCTTGGTCTTTCTGATAAATCCAGGAAACGGGCCAAAGGGTTGCTGCGTCCCACTAGTCTGTCTGGAGTAAACCAAGGAAGCTGTTTGGGAAGATGAAAAGTCCCCAGTCAGGTCAGCAGCACATTTCCAGTGTCAAGATTTGTCCCTTTTCATGACCCGACAGTTCCTTTGATTGCTCTTTTCCTGTTCACTGGAGGTGGAGGACTCAGTGAAGGGGGAACAAGGCCCATGGTCAAGCTCCCCTGCCGACCGTTGTCCTTGCTGACTGGGGTCCCTGGTGGGCTGCTGTCTATGGGGTCGCACAGAGTCGGACATGACTGAAGTGACTTAGCAGCAGCAGCAGCAGCAGCAGCAGCAGCAGCAGCGAGGGCTCAGACGGCAGTCCCCTTTCTGGGTACCGCATCCTTCAAAGTCCTCAGTTCCCTCAGTGACCCGCCTTGTGGGGCCCAGGCTTCTCCTCTGCTTCAATCACCCGACTGCTGCTCCAGTAGGATGTCCTAGTTTAGGAGTCACCGAGATCTCCTGCCTTAAGTTTGCAACACACAATCTGTTATTAGAAAGTGAGCCTGGCCCCTTGGATGTAGATTGAACGCCTGACAGCACTCTGAACAAGGCCAACCATAGTGTTCTCTAATTTATGATGGATTTTCCAGAGTGAGTCTCAGTGGTTACGACCCTTTCCGAAAATAAGGCTAGTATTTTCCCCAAAGGAAGGGAAACTCAGAGAACTAGATGAAGCAAAACCAAGCATTTGATTTAGTATAGTAAAGGTTTTAGACCAAGGCCTTCCTGTTTCCATCATTAGAGAAATTCGCAGGAAGAACTGTTGTTAGTTCTTCTGTTCTTATTCAGTCACTGTGTGTCCAGCTCTTTGTGATCCCATGGATGGCAGCACTCCAGGCTTCCTTGTCCTTCACTGTCTCCCAGAGTTTACTCGAACTCATGTCCGTTGAATCAGTGATGTTATCTAACCATCTCATCCTCTGCTGCTGCCTCTCCATTTGCCTTCTATCTTTCTCAGCATTGGGGTCTTTTCCAATGAATTGGCTCTTTGCATCAGGTGGCAAAGGATGGGAGCTTCAGCCTCAACATCAGTCCTTCCAAATAATATTCAGGACTGATCTCCTTTAGGATGGACTGGTTTGATCTCCTCGCTGACCAAGGGACTCTCAAGGGTCTTCTCCAGCACCACAGTGGGATTAACATGTTCTTCAGTGCTCAGATTTCTTTATGGTCCAGTTCTCACATCCATACGTGCCTACTGGAAAAACCACAGCTTTGACTAAGACCTTTGTTGGTAAAGTGATGTCTCTGCTTTTTAAAATTCTACTCTCTGTCAAATACTCAGATCCCGGCTCTCTCCATAAATATCTATTTCTTCTCCTTTTGGTAGAGTTCCCTGAGGGCTGGTCATAATCTTTCTCAATATTTAAATTATTCCTGATGCTGTAGATATCTGGACACATTTGGATAATCTTTTAAACACTATTTATTCATATAGAACAATTTATTAAGATATCAGAGTGCTTGAATTAACTTTGGGATTAACAATGCTTCACTTGCAATTTTTGAGTAAGTAGAACACTGCTTCCCCAAGGGCAATTCTAGAATGCAAATACCAGTGGCACATTTTTATTCCTGGGGCAGACTTCTTATTTTGGGTATTTTTTGGCTCTCACATAGATCTGGTGGTGGTGGGGGAGCAGTGGAAAGCCTTTAGTTGGTCATCAGGTATTTTCTGCTGTTGTGTATTTAAATCATAAAAAGAAATGAGAATCTTTCCTGTTTAAAAATTACTCCTAGAGGTTGAAGCACTGGAAATCCTTCTGGATGTGTTTGTCCTTTGGAATCTTATTGATTGTCAGCTTGCAGAAACCTTGAAAATGACCAGTTCTCTAACACACCAAAGGACTGGAAACATATATTTATACTTGATGGAAAAAATGTATGATGAAATTATTTTAAAAGTATGTCACCAATTTGACTTTTCAGTTTAAGTTGAAGGATGTCATTAGAGAAAGGCAAAGTATAATTTTCAGATTCATTGAAAAGTCTAAAGAAATTAGATGAATGGTAGGAAAAACCATCAATTAAACTAGAACTTACAAAATTGTTTTGGTAACTGTCAGAGAAGTTCTCATCTGAGATTCTATTTTCGTGATAATAATTGCCAAGGAAACTGAAAATTGCATGACAAAAATTGCTTCTTGTTCTTATACTTGCCTTAAAAAGAGTCAAATTGTATACTCAATCGTTTCACAATTGCAACAGTACTTTCATGTGCTGATACTCTATCTTGTGAAATTAAAGATTTAAAAAGGAAAATGAGTTGAAAGACTCTACTGTAAGGTCATAGCACTAAGAGGAGTTCCAACAGGATAGCTGGTTATTCTCCAAATTTATATACATGTGTGACAAGAGGCACTCTACTGTCGAGTTATGCAATCTGTTTCAGTATTGATTTCTTACATTTTATTTTATGCTTTCGATAAAACCAATTTTCGAGCATGCTGCTAAACATATTGGTTTCTTCAGATCTGCAGTGAGGACAGAGGTCAGATATCTTCTGTGTGTGGGTGTGTGAGTGAACATTTGTATGAAATAATTTATTTATATATCAGTTTTCATAAAATTTGTGTGAATTTTAGAGGCATTTGAGATGTAGCTTGAAAATGAAGTCACCGGACAGCCCTTCTCTGAATGATAAATTTAGGAGTGAAATGTAGCGTGGAATAAAAGTCTTACTAATGGAGTTTAGTAAGTAGTGAAAACAAATAGAGAGTTTACTTCAAAGTGTATGAGAAATTCTGCAGTGTTCAGCCATCTATCATTGTTTCATTGGCTGGCAAATAATATATCGATGAAACCTGGGGAGCTTACTAATGACTCGGGGTTGTTAATTCTTCTTACAGATCCGTTATGCTAACATTGCATCAACCATCAGAGTGTTCAGATGATCCTCTGATCTGGTTACACTCCCTTCTATTTATGTAACCTTATTTAGTTTCTTTCTTTTTTTTTTTCATTTTAAAGGGATTTCATTATTATGTTATTATTCATGCTAACAGAGTAATAAAAGTATACTGAATTTTATAATGCTTGAGGCAATATTGCAGAGATATATTGCATCCAGTTTTATCTTTGCAATGAAGCTCTTTTGAAAGTAGGTCAGGAATTAGCATTTCATTTAAAAATATCATTTAAGTGTTTAAATGGCACATGTGTGAGCCTGACAATTCATGTAATGTTTTTGCTTCCACAATGCCATTCCCCGAAGATAACCACTTTAACTGTTTTCCCTCATTTCATAATTTTTCTAAAATCTGTATTAATTATGGACCTCAATTTTCACATGTAGCGTATATACTTGCACAAATATGTATTTGCATGTATTTTGATTTGTTGTTGTTTAGTCATCAAGTCATGTCTGATTCTGTGACCCCATGGACTGCAGCATGCCAGGCTTCCCTATACTCCACTATTTCCCAGAGTTTGCTCAAGTTCATGTTTTGATATATTTAGGGTTTTTTTTTTTTTTGGGAGTAAAGTTGATTTATAATGTTAGTTTCAGGTATATAGCAAAGGGATTCAGTTTATATATATATATGTGTGTGTGTATGCAAAACAAATATGAAGAAAAGTTGATTTTCTTTTCTTAACTTTTTTTTTAATTAGGAAGAATGATGAATGTTACCACCTGCACTTGAATTTTTTCACAGTTAAATAATATTTCATGATATGTGGAAAAGTTTGGAATTCTTAATAGTATTATTTAGGTGAGAATGAGACTTAAATTGCAGTGTTATCAGAGAGAAAGCTATGGATGTTTACATATTAATTAAGAAAAATTGAGGTGAAATAGAAGTACTTGAATCCTTGAGAAAGCAAAAAAACCCCCAAACACCCAATTATATCCATTTTGTATATTTGGATAACTTAAAATAGGAGACTATAAGTGTCCTAAAAATCTTACTCAGCAAGCAGGGATAATGCAATGTTTCTAATTGCAGTGTTATCAGAGAGAAAGCATGGATGTTTACATATTAATTAAGAAAAATTGAGGTGAAATAGAAGTACTTGAATCCTTGAGAAAGCAAAAAAACCCCCAAACACCCAATTATATCCATTTTGTATATTTGGATAACTTAAAATAGGAGACTATAAGTGTCCTAAAAATCTTACTCAGCAAGCAGGGATAATGCAATGTTTCTAACAGAATGAAAATTAATTAGGACAAAAGTAAAATTCTAAACAACTGCATAATAAGAGATGAAGGAGAGGGGAATTACTAATAGAGATGAACAGGATTGAAGTTTGATATTATTGGTGTTGGGGCTGTTCCAATATATTCAGGCGACCACGGGTTTTCTTTAAAGAAGGCAGAGAAGCTACAGTTGGATGTAGGCAGTTTGGTTCCATTGTCTCAGGGTGGTAACAGTGCTAGGAGGCTACCTTAGCTCTTCAGAACCTAAGTTTCCTCCCCAGTCAAAAGTGAAAGTGTTAGTGGCTCAGTTGTGACAAGCGCTTTGCGATCCCTTGGACTGTAGCCCACCAGGCTCTTCTGTCCATGAAATTATCTGGTCAAGAATACCGGAGTGGGTATCCATCCCCTGCTCCACGGCATCTTCCAGACCCAGGAATCGAACTGGGGTCTCCCGCATTTCTGAAGGCAGATTCTTTACCATCTGAGCCACTAGGGAAGCCCCCCTGCAACAGTCAAATAGGTGTACTCTAAGACCTTTTTGTGAAATTGTTACAAAATGAGACAGACTTCCCTTCCAGCCAGTTGGGCTGCAGGAATCATCTGTGTCTCCCTTTCTTTCTTGCGCTCCATGCAGGTTATAGATGCTGCCGCACTGACCTGTGTTACACTTTATGCTCCTCCTCAGATTCTGCAGCCGCAGCCGCAGCCAACGCAGCAGACCCTTCTCTGTTCCTTGAAACGTGTTCTTCATTTGGACTCAAGCACTGGTTTCTGTCCTGACTTCTGGACCTTTCTTTCTCAGTCACCTCTGCTCATTTCTCCTTGGTGATGGAGCACCTAGCCCTCGTCTCGTGGCTTTAAATATCACTGATAAGAGGGGGACTCCAAATTTAAATCACCAAGCTGATTGCTTCCCCGAGTGCCTGACTGCAAATCCTGCTCTCTTTTTGCTTCTATCATTTTTAGATTAAATTTTTATGTTATATTGGAGTGTAGTTGATTTGCAATGCTGTGTCGGTTTCACGTGTTTCGCAAAGTTATTCAGTTATAGGTATATATATATCTATTTTTTAGATTCTTTTTCCATTTTGGTTATTACAGAATATTGAGTGGCATTTCCTGTGCTATATGGTAGGGCCTTGTTGATATCTACTTTATCTGTTTATCTGTTATCTTTTTTTTTGATATGCCCACTTGGATAAACACTTGAAACTTGATTTCTCCAAAATGGAGCTCCTGGTACAAGCCCAGTAAACCTGGTTTTCCCCAGTCTTTCTCACCTCAGTGAATGGCAGCACCATCTTTCCAGCTGTTTGGTATAAAGCTTTTGGGTTCATCCTTTACTTTTTCTTTCGAAGACCATGTTCCAGTTACTAGAAAGTTCTGTGGGTTCTACCTTAAACGTATCTTAGGAATCAACATACATCTTACTCTTTCCTCTGCTGATTCCCTGGCCTGATCAAACCTTGCCTGGATTCTTGCAGCAGCCTCCACACTGGTTTTCCTCCTCCTGACCCTGACCTCTTTTCAGTCTGTTCTCAACTCTCACCAGGTGATAATACTAACATGAATCAGCTCACGTTCCTCATTTGCCCCCAAACCTCTTGCTCCATCTCATTCAGGAAAACCGTGAACTCCTTCCATATTTAGCCACCCCTTGGTTGCCTCTCTGACCCTCTCTCCTATTTCTTCTCTCTCTTACATACTCCACTCTGGTAACACTGGTCTCCTTGTCACTCCTCAAACAAGCCAGGTATATTTCTGCATGAGAGCCATTTCCTCTGCTGTTTCCTACCCCTAGGAGGCCTCCATCTCTGAAGCTGTCTCTAGACGTGGCTGTTAACTGGCAGGGATATAGTAGAAGGAATCAGCGATCACAGGGGTCATTGAACTCTTTGGACATAGAAAGGCTTTTCTGTTTCTGAAGCTTTACTTTTATTATAATTAGTGGAGGAGATTCGTTGTAGGCTGTATATACAAATGTGAGTTTTCACTTGTTGGAGAGTAGCTCAGTTGCAGCTGGTGAAAATGGAAACGTTTCTTCTTGTGTGCAAGCACTTTAAAAAACTGCCTTTTAACGGTGAATACTCGGTAATAACTGACTTTACTTGAAGTCTTACCTCCAGTAAGTACATACAATCAACGCCAGTGGGTCTGCTTAGGACTGAGGCCAGGCTGATAAACATGCCTCTGTCTGTGACCATTAGAGTGAGACGGTGTCCATGCTCACGGGGGTACCCGTGGGGGCTGATGGCTCCCTGCTTTGACCTTCACCCGTGGAATTCTCTGGGTGAGGGAGAGGGAGGATGTTCCTTGAAGTGCCTCTTGCCGTGCCTCCTTAAGGAGGTTATGCCAGTTAATTTAGAAGAACCTGAGAACTTCATGGAGCACAGTTAGAAAGCCACTATTCTACATTGTATTTCTGGAGTAACGATTACTTCTAGAACATCTTAGGATGGACTGCCTTTTCTTATTGAATTTGGGAGCAGAGTACTTCTTTGTTCTCCTGATTTCCCCCCTCCAGCACCCCCCTCCCCAAATCTTTAAAAAAGTAGGAACTAAATATTTCTTGTAGGGATGTGCAATATTCAGCCGAGGGGATTTGTGAAGTCAAAGATCTCTCTAGGGTTTATTTATGAAATGACTCGGGGACCTTCCTCATTTTAGGGAAGCTGGCTCTGAGGGACCTGGAGCCAGTTAGCCACTTGGGGAGCCAGGAGAACTGGTCAGCTGTTGTTTCCAGTAGTAGTACTGGTGGTACTCAGTCGCTCAGTCTTGTCCGTCTCTTTGTGACCCCATGGACTGTAGCCCATCAGGCTCCTCAGTTCGTGGGATTCTCCAGGCAAGAATACTGGAGTAGGTAGCCATTTCCTTCTCCAGGGGATCTTCCCAACCTAGGGATTGAACCCATGTCTCCTGCATTGGCAGGCCAGTTGCTTACCACTGAGCTATAAGGGAAGCCCTGTTTTCAGTGATAGCATTACATTGTTTAAAGACAAGTGTCAGAAAGAAGAGGAAAAAGTCTGTGCTGAAGAATTCAGAATATGATACTAAGAATATGATCTCCTTGGGGGGGGGAACAATTTGGTTGCCGGTCATCACAATATTCTTGTAATTAATGCATTTTATAAGATTCCATGACAAGTAGAAGAGGGGATTCATGGCCGGAATGACCATTGATCAGTGATCTTTCATCCGTTTCCTCCAGCTGAGTGACAACACTAAAATTTTTTTCAGAAGGGATTTTTCCAATATCTCTGGTAGAAAGCTAATGATCACACTGCAGTCTTGAGAGAATAATCACTTCTGAAGGTAATGGAAAATTTACAGCCCTAAAACTTCTCTGTGGCCTCTATCCAGCAGTCATTACCCCAGTCAATATCCTGTCACTGTTAATTAGAAACTATTTGTCCGCAGCTGAGTTGTCCCTCTGTGGAGCTCCTTCAGGAGGACACAGGGCAGGGATGCAGGCCAGTCAGGGCCATGGCTCAGAAGAGAACAAGAGTCAGTTTTCAAAGGACCCGCAACACACCAAGTGGTGACCCAGGTTTGTCTCCTTCCATTATTGCTGTCAGGCTGGAGTGCTAATTAAAAATCTCTGTCGGCACAAATGTGTGTTTGGCATCCTCAAATATGTCATCTCTGGGAGGATTGACAGATCGAAGCTGCTGCCGCAAGCCTTTCACTCGACTTTGTCTTCATGAGTTCATTGATTTTAGACCCTGAAAAAAATGCCAAAGGTCTGTTCTTTTTGGACCCAAATGTTGCTGAAGAAATTTGACTCTAGCCTGGAAATGTTGGCAATCATCTGAAAGAAGCCAGGAAGGCCACAATTTCTGGTCTCATTAGTGACTAAAGAAACACGGACATCATCGCTGTGATGTAGTTGGTTATCTATTTATTTTCAAATCCTATTTTTTCTGAAGCTTCAGCAGAAAGCCCTTTAATAGTTTTATCTTTTGAAAATAAACCTGATGGTCTATCAATGATAGGAGATAAACCGGATGGTCTGTCTAATTATGCTGCTGCTAAGTCACTTCAGTTGTGTCTGACTCTGTGTGACCCCATAGACAGCAGCCCATGAGGCTCCCCCATCCCTGGGATTCTCCAGGCAAGAATACTGGAGTGGGCTGCCATTTCCTTCTCCAATGCATGAAAGTGAAAAGTGAAAGTGAAGTCGCTCAGTTGAGTCCGACTCTTAGCAACCCCATGGACTGCGATCCACCAGGCTCCTCTGTCCACGGGATTTTCCAGGCAAGAGTGCTGGAGTAGGGTGCCATTGCCTTCTCCAGTCTAATTATGAGGACCAGATATTTTGCAATTGATTTATGTTTTCAGGATGGTGGTAGGTGTAGCAGAAGTTAAAATATGCTAAAATATAAAGTTAGTTTAAAAAAGTTCCATCACTCTGTGACGTAAATATAAATCATCAAAAATGCAGCAAGTGGATTTTAAGTACTCATATTAGTGAATTAATTGCTACTCCTAATATTCTCCTCTGGGGCTTCCCAGGTGGTGCTAGCATTAAAGAACTTGCCTGCCAGTGCAGGAGACAGGAGACGTGGGTTTGATCCCTGGTTCAAGAAGATTCCCTGGAGGAGGGAGGGCATGACAACCCGCACCACTCTTCTCGCCTGGAGAATCCCATGGACAGAGAAGCCTGACAAGCTGGAGCCCTGGCAGTCTACACATCTATAGCGTCGCACAGAGTCGGACAGGACTGAAGTGACTTAGCACACACATGCTGTCTCTTGTAATGGCCTGATAGGTTTTGAGGCAAACATGCAAGGATTGTATTAGATCCTACAGTGAAACCTGCATAGCTCACAGTATCAATTACGGTATGTAATTACATTGGGAGACCCTTGGCCATGCTTGCAAACACTCTGGCTGCATTTAAAGATGCTAAAAATAGGAGTTGTTAGTATCGTTCCCGCAGAGCGCTCTGTGAGCTGTTTGACAGTCTGGCAGTAGGGAGCCAGCATCTTGAGGACATTTGGAAGATGGTTAGTGAGTCTTCACAGCAGACTGACAAGAAAATGACCCTGTAAGTTGATCTCTGAAGAGATGTGTGAGTCACGCGCATACTCTCTAGCTTTCCATCTTACTTGCCAAGAAATAGGGGAAATAAATGAGGGAGAAAAACAAAACTGGGCTTGTCCTGTTAAACTGATATGAGGGCTGGAGGTTGCTCTTCATGAAAAACTGAGCACAAGTAAATGCAACATGGCAAAGAAAACTGGACGAATTTGCTTGCGTGCATGGGTTTCTTATCACGGTGCCTTCTCTTGCTGAGGAATACAGGCCCTAGGGCGTGGGGACTTCAGTAGTTGTGGCGCTTGGGACTAATTGTCCTTCAGCATGTGGGATCTTTCTGGGTTGGAGATCCAATCCGTGTCCCTGGCACTGCAAGGTGGATTCTTAACCACTGGACCACTAGGGAAGCTCCTGAAATAATTTTAAAAAATAACTTCTTCTGAGATTACTCAATGAAGATGAACCAGGCATTAGTTAGTATTTAATCATTTGTGTTTGATAAAAATTACAGACTGTTGACCCCAATGTCTCCGATCTCATAGTTAAAGGCAGTGTTCTACGTTCTTCTATGTATTAGAGACCTGGGAAAAGCAATGAGATGACAACACCCAGCAGAGCTCAGCTCCTGGAGACCTAGGCGTCTGCTGTTGGGACCACAGATGACTAACTGTCACTGTTTGCAAGTTGCCCAGAACATGGGTCCTTCCTCTGTATTGGGGCTGCCTCACTCTCAGCTCTTTTGGTTTCCTCTGATTGGCCATTGGGCAGGTTAATTTTATTGTATTGTATTTCTGACATTGAGCCTTTCATAGTTTCTCTAAGATAAATAGGAGTTTCAAGCATATCTATGGGCTTCCCTGGTGGCTTGTCTACAGAACAGAAGTTCTGGGTTTGATCTCTGGGTCGGGAAGATCCCCTGGAGAAGAAAATGACAAACCACTCCAGCATTCTTGCCTGGGAAATCCCACGGACAGAGGCGCCTGGTGGGCTGCAGTCCATGCGGTCTCAAAAGAGTCAAACATAACTTAGTGACTGAACAACCATAACAAACAAGCACATTATGCATATGTGTGATTGGGCATTTTTATGTATAGATGTTAATTTTCACTGGTGACCTTGCTTATGACTATATTACTGAGAAAATACACGTATCAGAAGAGAACTTGCACAGGTTGCCATCATCCTGTGTGTCTGCCCCGTGCCCTTCTGTCTGAGTGAGTGGCTGAACCCTCTCTGCCTCCCTCTCTGGCCTTGGACCCTAGACCCCTCTTCCTTTGCTCTAGAGCATCAGCCCAGCATCTCCACTTGTCTCCTGTATCTCTTCACTGGCTTTGTTCCTTCTTCAGAACAAAGGCAAAGAGCTTGCAGTGGCATTAAAATCCTGAACCAGGGGGCCTCCGATGTCCTGTGACCTCGAGGTGCCCTGGTGCCCGGTGCCCTGGCGGCATCACCATCCTGACTGTGTGTGGAGCACCCCCAGCCTGTGCTGGTTCCAGGGCTTGTTCCTGGTTCTTGTGCTTGTTCCCAGGGCCCTCTGCCTTCAAAGACCACCCCTCCCCCATTCCCTCAGCCTTTGCTCAAATGCCACCTTACCACGAGGCCAAGTTCAGATCTCTCTTCTTATTTAACTTGCAGCCTTCCCCATTGCATCAGACTCCTGGTTCTTCCCTAGCCTGCAGAGGTTTCCTCCGTGGCCATTGTCACCATCTCTCCTGGTAAGCATTTTATTTTTGTTGTCTTATATTCCAGCCTCAACCCCTCCACCCCATGCAGAGACAAGTCCTGGCAGAGAAGCTTCAGCGTATGACTCCATCGCCAGCACCTACAGACGCCCAGGAGGCACTCAAGCAACATTTGTTAACTCGAGAACTGCTTTAGAGACAAATTACCTGCTTTCCCCAGTTGCCTTATTTGGTAGCTGTTCGGTGTTTCCCATTTGTGTTTCGAAACTCGGAATAATTCAGTCCTTCTCCCATGGTTCTTAAACAAACAGGCTCATAAACTCTGTAAGTAAAATGAAGGGAAAGACCTTTGTATTTATTGTAATGTCTTTATTATTTAGTCCATATTTATAACCTCAAAGCACTTGCATTTTCTTGAAATGTTTCTTAAGTGTTTTAAACACGTTTTTCCCCCTGTAAAACACACATTCCCAGAGACACAAGAAATAAAAACACAACACAAACAAAAGAGGGGAGCCGGGTGAAAAAGAGCTTAGTTGGTGATCCCGGGCAATTAATGAGCCTGGTGCATCTTGGAAGCTGGATTATTCCTGGCCGGTATATTGGTGCTGAGGGGGGCACGTTGGGAGCCCTGGCGGCTCTGTTGTACCCTAGATCAGGAACACATGCAGAGGAGAGCGGGGAGCAGAGGCTTTTATCTAGATGACTTGAGTAAAGTCACCCCAAACCACTTTCCACCTGGTTTACATCTTTCCCCAAGGTCACACTTCTGTGCTGGAGTTAACGTGACTAGGCAATGCCACACCCGGAAACAAATAGTAGCAGCAACACAAGAAAACAGAGCAGCGTGTTCATCCGGGTCTGGACGGAAGGCTTTGGGATTTGGATTGTCATCACAGCCCAGTGTGTGTCTGCAGGGCAGGGGTGGGGGACGGGGCCGGGGGCTAGTAGCTGCTGTGTTTTCTTTTCCATTATGGTTTATTACAGGCTGTCGGATATGGTTCCCTGTGCCAGACAGCAGGGCCTCATTGTTTATCTATTCTGCATATAATAACTTGCATCTGCTAGTCTCCAACTCCCAACCCACCCCTCTCCTACCCCAACCCCTTGGCAACCACAGTCTGTTCTCTGTGTCTGTGAGTCTGTTTCTGTTTCACAGACAGGTCATTTGTGTTATATTTTAGGTCCCAAGTGTGTGTGATATCATACGGTATTTTTCTTTTTTAAAATAATTTCCTTTCTTTACTTCGGGCGCACTGGGTCTTTGTTGGGGTGCGCGGGCTTTCTGTAGTTGGGGCGAGCGGGGGCTACTCCCCAGCTGCAGTGTGCGGACTTCTAGCTGCAGTGGCTTCTCTTGTTCTGGAGCAGGGACTCCAGGGCACACAGGCTTCAGTCCTTGTGGCACATGAGCTTAGTTGCATGGGGATCTTCCCAGACCAGGGATCGAACCCGTGTCTTCTACATTGACAGGTGGATTCTTTACCAATGCACCACCAGGGAAGCCCCCTTTCTCTTTCTAACTTACTTTGCTGAATATGATAATCTATACTTGTATCCATGTTGCTCAAAATGGCATTATTTCACCTTTTTAATGGCTGAGTAATATTCCATTGTGCACATGTACTACATCTTCTTTATATATTCCTCTGTCAGTGGACACTGAGGTTGCTCCTGTGTCCTGGCTATTGGAAATAGTGCTGCTATGAACATAAGGGTGCATGTATCTTTTTGAATTACAGTTTTGTTTGGATAAATGCCCAGGAGTGGGATTGCTGGCTCACATAGTGGTTCTATTTTCAGTTTTTTGAGGCATCTGCATTTTGTTCTCCATAGTGGCTGCACCAACTGCCATTCCCACCAACAGTGTGGAAGGGTTCCCTTTTCTCCATTCCCTCTCCAGACTCTATAATGATGGCCATTTTGGCAGAGGTGAGGTGCTATGTCTCTGTAGTTTTATTTATTTGTTTTTAATTGAAGGATAATTGCTTTACAATATTATGTTGGTTTCTACCAAACATCAACATGAATCAACCATGGGTGCCTATGTCCCCTTCCACTTGAAAACCCCACCCTCTTCCCTCCCTATCCCACTCCTCTAGGTTGTTACCCCTCTAGGTTGTTACTGAGCCCTGGTTTGAGTTCCCTGAGTCATACAACAAGTTCCCACTGGCTATTATTTTACAGATGGTAATGTATATTTCCATGTTGCTCTCCATACATTCACCTTCTCCTTTAACTCCCCTGCCACGCCCAGAAGTCTATTCTCTATGTCTGTGTCTCTATGGCTGCCTTGCAAAGAGGTTAATCAGTGCCATCTTTCTAGATTTCATACATAGGTGTTAGTACATGATATTTGTTTTTCACTTTCTGACTCACTTCACTCTGTATAATAGGCTCTAGGTTCATCCACCCGATTCAGTTCAGTTCAGTCACTCAGTCGTGTCCGACTCTGTGTGACCCCATGAATTGCAGCATGCCAGGCCTCCCTGTCCATCATCAACTCCCGGAGTTCACACAAACTCATGTCCATTGAGTCAGTGATGCCATCCAGGCATCTCATCCTCTGTTGTCCCCTTCTCCTCCTGCCCCCAATCCATCCCAGTATGAGTCCTTTCCAATGAGTCAACTCTTTGCATCTGATTAGGACTGACTCAAATGTGTTCCATTTTATGGCTGAGTAATATTACATCCAATGGCTTCTTTATCCATTCATCTGTCGATGGACATCTAGGTTGTCCTAGTTATTGTCCTAGCTAATACATGTTCTAGCTATTATCAACAGTGCTGCAATGAACACTGGGATATGTGTCTTTTTCAGTTATGGTTTCCTCAGGGTATATACCCAGTAGTGGGATTGTTGGGTCATATGTAAGGGGTTGGCTTCCCAGGTGGTGCTAGTGGTAAAGAACCTGCCTGTCAATGCAGGTAGACATGAGAGACACAGGTTTGATCCCTGCGTCAGGAAGATCCCCTGGAGGCAGGCACGGCAACCCACTCCAGTATTCTTGCCTGGAAAATCCCATGGACAGAGAAGCCTGGTAGGCTGCAGTTCATAGGGTTGCAAAGAATTGGATACAACTGAAACAACTTAGCATGCATGTACACACACATGTGAAGGGTTATTTTAAATGGTATTCCAGGAAGAGCAAAAGCTGGAACTTGGGATAGGAACCCAAGCTCAGGTCCTTCTTTAAATGTCCAGACTCTGGCGTGACAAGGTTGTCATATTGTGAATCCCTGGGCAGCCACTCCAAATAGCTCTTTTCTCATCATGGTGGGGGTGGGAGTGGGGTTACTGCTGTTATTCCCACTTTACAGATGAGGAAAGCGAGGGACAGAGAGCTTAAGAAACTTGCTGTTTCTGCTTCTGGTGAGCAGGCTGAGGTTGGACTTTAACTCAGGCAACCTGGCCCAGGTGTTGAGGCCTCACCCTCGATAGCACACGGGCACCTGAGGGGAACTGTCTTCCCCTCTCTCATCCAGTCATGCCCAACCCCTGCATGGTTCACATCTTCCTGGACGTGTAAGGTTGTCCCCTCAGATGGGGTCTCCTGGTCTCAATGACTCTGGGTCCTCCTCTCCTCCCCCGGGCCTTCACATTTATCCTTTCCTGTCTGCATCAGACCTCCCAGGAGGAGGAGAATGGCTGATGCATTAGACGTTCACACGTGGCTCTCTCCTCTCCACAGAAGTAGCTGTTTCAGCAGGGCTTTCCCAGACCATGCTTTTTTCCTAAGAAGCAGCTCTGACTGTTCAGAGTCAAGGCCTAGGGAGGGGATAGTTGTGTGTGTGCGTGAGTTTGCTGGTTTCAACCCACCCTGCTCTAATTATCCAGACTCAGCTGAGTGGCCCAGTTAATTCTCTTAATCACTCACCATTTATCACCCTGTGTTTCCTTCAGTGTAGACACACTCTCGGTGGGGTCTGTTTCCAGTTTACTCCGTAATACGGCGATTCTGACGATGGTTCATTTTGAAAACTTACAGAAGCCGTGCCTATCTTATTTTACCTGATCGGAAACAAGATTCTGAATTTCGTGTGAAAAGATGCTTGCTTTTCTTTTCACTGTATGTGAGGAATTGAGGGACTTACCTTTAACCTGTTAGGTTGGTGGTGGGAAATGCAGTGTGTAGACTGAAAGAAAAGTAGTTCTTCATGTCTAATATGTTGATATGGAGATGGTAAACCACGGGATTTTCTGAAACAATTCCTATGCCGTGGTAACAGGTAGAACTCCTGGGGGCAGCAGGGGGCTGCTAAATTCTCGCATTTGGAACAGAGATGAAGCCTGTTTGCTGCGCCTCCAGGCAGGGGCCCGGGAACCTGCGGTGGTGCCCTCTGTGCCTCTTCGTAACTTCCAGCTGGATGGCAGCTCAGGGGAGTCCAGCAGGAGACTCGGAGCATCACGGCGCACCTGTGTGAACTTTGGACAGCTCTCAGATAGAACTATCCTCTAGTTTAAAGCCTTATGAAGGAAGGTGAACACCAGAATAAATTAAAATTCTCATCCCATCAAGCATGCGGATGTAATCAGCCTTCTCACCCTCTTGGGACAATAAAGGAACATTTCCTAACTGGAAATTTCTCTTCATTGTTCTTCCTGACCTTTTGAAGGCTCGGTGGTAATAATATGTTAAATTACAAAAACTGTGATCCTAAGTAAAAATTATGGATTTTTGCATGGATTCATCTGAACTGTAAATTGATTGTCTAACATGGAAACCATGCTATGTGAATTATGTGGCCCAGTGCTAATATTGGCTAATTTAGACTGTAATTATAATCAGCACGGATCCTTTCAACTGCACTTATGAACTTAGCCTCAGTGGGAAAGCATACAGGAATCCCCACAGTGCAGAAACCACTCGGTTTTTCGGAAGACATATAGGCCAAGTTTTTAATTATATTCGGCTGGAGTTCATTTTAATTTTATCTTTCTAAAAAGGAATGGATTTTAATATGACAAAGGTGATGCTCATGTTATAAAGGAAGCACATTAAACAGAGTTTATAATACATCCCACTGAGATGAGCTTTAGTGTTTAAAATGAGAAAAAGGTTATTCTTTACATTAAAAGCATGATCAGTCCAAATGGAACCTGGCATCAAATTTAAATACTATCTTGATAGCATATCATATTCCAGATATCTACTATCATTGTTGTTCAGTCGGTAAGTTATATTCAACTCTTTGTGACCCCATGGACTGCAGCAAGCTAGGCTCCTCTGTCCTCCACTGCCTCCTGGAGTTTGCTCAAGGAGCGTTCATGTTCAAATTCATGTCTGTTGAGTCAGTGATACTATCTGATGATCTCATCCTCTGTCATCATCTTCTCCTTTTACCTTAAATCTTTTCCAACATCAATGTCTTTTCCAGTGAGTTGGCTCTTCTCATCAGGTGGCCAAAGTATTGGAGCTTCAGCTTCAGCATCAGTCCTTCCAATGAATATTCAGGGTTATTTTCCTTTAGGATTGGCTGGTTTATCTCCTTACAGTCCAAAGGACTCTCAAGAGTCTTCTCCAGCATCACAATTCAAAAGCATCAATATGTACTATATTTATCTATACCCATCTATTTATAAAGATTGTATGTGTATGTATATAATATATACACACTATATTATACTTATATATATTGTATATGTATGTATATATATATATTTCTATATCTGTATTATATATACTGTACTCATTTATTTATAAAGACTTTGTAGCATCCAGAAGAATTCATATACTAAGATGCAAGCTTTCTACCCCAAGTCATGAGGGGAGAAATCCATTTGTTTTCCATGACTTAGCAAAATAATTGATATCTATGTTTCCTCCTCTAATAGCAGTAGCAGGAAAAGAAAATTCCCCTAGTCTTGTAGTGATATTTTAGACATTTGTTGTTGTGTCCAACTCTTTTGTGACCTCAAGGATTGTAGCCTGCCAGGCTCCTTTGTCCATGGAATTTCCAGGCAGGAATACTGGAGTGGGTTGTCACTTCCTTCTCCAGGGGATCTTCCTAACCCAAGGATCAAACCTGGGTCTCCTGAAATAGCAGGCAAGTTCTTTATCATGGCGCTACCAGGGCAGGTCAGTTTAGACATAGATAAGCATTGAATTCAAAATATTCAATATCCAGAAGCATAAATGTGTTTTATTTTTCTGGCATACGATGTCCATTGATGACTGTAGTTGACTTGCTAACAGAAAAATGAACCATTTGCAGATAGCTCTTTGCTTAAGTCAGACTGGATTATTTCAGTGTTTTGAAATTAGATGTCGTCAGATAACATATTGAAAAGCAGAGACATTACTTTGCCAACTAAGGTCCATCTAGTCAAGGCTATGGTTTTTCCAGTGGTCATGTATGGATGTGAGAGTTGGACTTTGAAGAAAGCTGAGCGCTGAAGAATTGATGCTTTTGAACTGAGGTGTTGGAGAAGACTCTTGAGAGTCCCTTGGACTGCAAGGAGATCCAACCAGTCCATTCTGAAGGAGATCAACCCTGGGATTTCTTTGGAAGGAATGATGCTAAAGCTGAAACTCCAGTAGTTTGGCCACCTCATGCAAAGAGTTGACTCACTGGAAAAGACTCTGATGCTGGGAGGGATTGTAGGCAGGAGGAGAAGGGGACAACAGAGGATGAGATGGCTGGATGGCATCACCGAGTTGATGGACGTGAGTCTGCGTGAACTCTGGGAGTTAGTGATGGACAGGGAGGCCTGGCATGCTGCAGTTCATGGGGTCGCAAAGAGTCAGACCTGACTGAGCAACTGAACTGAACTGAACTGAAACAGGGAGGCCTGGCGTGTTGTGATTTATGGGGTCACAAAGAGTCAGACACGACTGAGCAACTGAGTGGCTTAGGCCAGGTTAGTAATATTGAGTCTTAATGAAATTAATTGCAATGATTTTGCCATAAGCAGTATTATTATTTTTACTTATTTGGCTGTGCCTGATCTTAGATGGAGCACGTGGGATCTTTGATCTTGATTTGCAGCATGTAGGTTCTGTTCTGTGACCGGGGACTGAACCCAGGCCCTCTGCATTGGGAGTGTGGAGTCTTAGCCAGGGGAACACCAGGGAATTCCCAGCCATAATCATTACTGATTGCCAAATGATAACTCACTCAATTCTTGAAAATGGTAATTTCTCCTGTAGGATGAATACTGACAATTCAGCTTTACTTCATACATTCATTTCTGATTCAACTCTTGAAAATTATGGCCAACTCCCTTCTCTGCTCGCCTGAAACTATCACAGCTGTCATAATTGGCTATACATCAATACAAAATGGAAAAGGCAATGGCACCCCACTCCAGTACTCTTGCCTGGAAAATCCCATGGACAGAGGAGCCTGGTAGGCTACAGTCCATGGGGTCCTGAAGAGTCAGACACAACTGAGTGACTTTACTTTCACTTTTCACTTTCATGCATTGGAGAAAGAAATGGCAACCGACTCCAGTGTTCTGGCCTGGAGAATCCCAGGGATGGGGGAACCTGGTAGGCTGCCATCTACTGGGTTGCATAGAGTTGGACATGACTGAAGTGACTTAGCAGCAGCAGCAGCAGCAGCAATACAAAATAAAAGTTAAAAAAATTAAAAAGCAATTAAATTGAAACCCACTATTTATTGATTTTACAAAATAGCCTAACTTAGCACATTTTAAAATTTTAAATACTTTGTTTACAGATGAGATGATATGATACCTGAGATTTGGGTCAAAACAAGAAGGTGGTGGGGTAGGACGAATTGTAAGATTGGGATTGACATATATATATATATGTATGTATGTATATATACACACATACACACACTCTATGATACTATATATAGAATAGACAGCTAGTGAATTTTACAAAATAGCCTAACTTAGCACATTTTAAAATTTTAAATACTTTGTTTACAGATGAGATGATATGATACCTGAGATTTGGGTCAAAACAAGAAGGTGGTGGGGTAGGACGAATTGTAAGATTGGGATTGACATATATATATATATGTATGTATGTATATATACACACATACACACACTCTATGATACTATATATAGAATAGACAGCTAGTGAGAACCAACTATACAGCTCAGAGAACTATACTCAGTGCTCTGTGGTAACCTGAATGAGAAGGAAATCCAAAAAGAGGGGAAAAATGTAAACATACAGCTGATTCACTTTGCTGTATGGCAGAAACTAATGGCATTGTAAAGTAACTATACTCCAATAAAAATTAATTAAAACGAAAGCTGTTGACAAAATTCAGCATCCATTTATGATAAAAACCCTCCAGAAAGCAGGCATAGAAGGAACATACCTCAACATAATAAAAGCCATATATGATAGACCCACAGCAAACATTATCCTCAATGGTGAAAAATTGAAAGCGTTTTCCCTAAAGTCAAGAACAAGACA
>SJYC01040060.1:0-45822 GCA_006408675.1 Madoqua kirkii | reverse complement strand
AAAAAAAAACACATAAAAAAGAAACAAGAATCAGAAGGAAACAGAAAGGTGAGGTGTTAGTGAAAGTAAGGATGGAAAAGTGATGGCCATGATTTGAAAAATGTTGAAGCTGTTTGATGAGTTAGAGGGAGTTTACTGTAACTATTTTTTGTATTTGTTTGCTTTAAGCCTAAAAACAAAAAATGTTTATTTGAATTTTATCATCAAAAAATTGCTTAAGAGAGAGATGCAGTTGTGATATTTTAAACACTTTTTAAAAAGCTTATCTGGTTTCTGATAGGTCTTATTTATTATGTAAAGATGTAACAAGAAAATTTATTGTCTATGATTGGTCAGTTCAAGAGCCAGCATTAGAAATTCTTTGATTCCTGCCAATCATCATTTTATTTCCATAGATTTATTTATATATAAATGGGTATTTCTTATAATGTATAGATTTCCTATTTCTATTAATGTGATTTTCTTTATTAGACACAGGCCAGAGATAGGTGTTATTTACATTCTAAGTCCATCGAGTCATATCCATCTCATGGACAGTGTTAAATATCGTGTCTGTTGGAGACATTGGGATTATGCTTTGTAAGGGCCATTATTTAAATATTTAATATTAACAATTCTCATTAAATGATACAAATCACTGTGTAGATTTAGAGATGCGAGTCATCATATATAGCTGGCATGTTAAAGCTGACACCACTGCAGTTACCTGTGTGCCAATTAATTCTTTGCTCTTCTTGAACTGCTTGCATCAGGTCTATCAAAATGGGCACGATGCTTGTGTTTACCAAGATGTTTTTTGCTAATTAGATGTCAGTGGGCTGTCAAAAGTACAGTTACTGAACATTACTATGGTGGTTAGAAAAAAGTAGCCCAACTGCCACGTAATTATCTCCGAGTCATAAGGGCATAAATATAAATTATTACATCCTTAGAGCTCAGAGGGGAGGTTTTGAATATAAATACCTTGAGAGTTTTAAGAGGTATGATACATACATGATCATTCAGAGCTTCTGAATACTGAAATTGAGGTTTCACAGAGAATGAAGATAAATGGCACTGAACCTAATTGCAAGGTTTTGTGTTAAAATATTCAGGCAATTTGACTGCACAGATGCGAAACAAGGGAGGCAGCCTGTCCCAGCCCTGAGCAGCTGAGAGATCCTAACAAAGTGGCTTAATTTTTATTTATTTTTGGCAGCACCGGGTCTTCACTGCTGCGTGGGTTTCCTCTCATTGCAGTGCGTGGGCTCCTCGCTGCGGTTCCCTCTCTTGTTGTGGAGCTTGGGGTCTGAGCACTCTTGCTTCAGTAGCTGCAGCTCCTGGGCAGTAGAGCACATCCTCAATAGATGTGGTGCAGGGGCTTAGCTGCTTCGTGGCACGTGGGATCTTCCTGGACGGTGGGACTTGCATTTATCGGTGGATTCTTTACCATTGAGCCTCCAGGGAAGCCCTGTTTAATTTTCAGATGCCTCAGATTGCAACTCCTGAAGGGAGTGGTGAGGCTAACTCATAGCCTAATGCTTATTGATTGAATCTGAAACATATTTTTATTTATCAGTAAAATGGTTTTTTACATTGAATATTGTTAATACATTAATCTTGACAATACCAAGGTATGGTAACAAATATGCCCATTTTATTATTAAAAATAGCTATTTGGTCAATTAATGCATACTAACATGCTAATTTTTGTATTCTCTGTTTCTTCTGTGATTAAAAGAAACTCAGGGAAGATCAAGGTAATTCTTTAACTAAAAGCAATAGCCAAATGATTTAGCAAAGATTAGCTAGAGCATGCCTGTGTGTGTGCCAAGTCACTTCAGTTATGTCTGACTCTTTGTGACCCCATGACTGTTCAAAAAATTAATTGTTGAAAAAGTTAATTGACTTGGACTGGGCTCCATCAGATTTTCAAACGTATAGGATGCTTCATGTTTTCTAATTAAAATATTTTAAAAACTTTTTATTTTGTATTGGAGTATAGCCGATTAACAATGTTGTGATAGTTTCGGGTGAACAGTGACATACATGTATCTATTCTCCCAAGCTCCTCTCCCATCCAGCTGCCACATAACACTGAGCAGAGTTCTATCTGCTATACAGTACATCCTTGTTGGTTTTCCATTTTAAATATAGCAGTGTGTACATGTCCATCCCCAAATCCCTAACTATCCCTTCCTCCCATCCTTCCCCCCAGCAATCATAAGTTCGTTCCTTAAGTCTGTGAGTCTCTGTTTTGTTAAGTTCATTTGTATCATTTCTTTTTAGATTCCATTTACTAATATGAGGGATATCATATGATATTTCTTCTCTGTCTGATTTACTTCACTTAGCATGACACTCTCTAGGTCTATCCATGTTGCTGCAAATGATTACTTCATTCTTTTTAATGGCTGAGTAATATTTAATTAGATTAAAAAAATTTTGGGGGGGTGCTGCACTGTGGGGCATATGAGATCTTACTTCCTTGACAAGGGATTGCACTCGAGACTCCTGCCCTGGAAGCATGGAATCTTAACCACTGGCACCACCAGAAGGTCCTAAGATGCTTCACTTCAAGATGTAGGAAAAGTTGAATTGCAGAGCTAGAATTTGTACTTTTTCCTCAAGGCTCTTACTGCAGCACTGTTTGACAAGAATGCTGCAGCAGCTTGGTTGCCTCATGTGGCCTTTGATGTCAAGGAAGGCTATGCCTTTCAAACATGAGCATGTCCCTGAGAGTCTTTGTGGGAGGGGTTGGGCCTGCAGAAGAGGCATGGTGTGTGGAAACGCTAATGATGTCTTTTAGAAATTGCTAGCCAAATTTTGTGCTTCCAGAGCAGCATGAAAGAAATATTTTTGTTTATAGAAGAGCGCCTGTGCTTTCAAGTTAAAAGTATTGCTCTGTCAGAAGCATTTGCTCTTCTAAATCTTCTACATTATTAATAAAAAATGTGTTGCAGTGTGACTCAGTGCTTATGAAAGTGTCTCTATGCATGCGTTTAGAGATAATCTTCATTCTAACTGAAAATTCCTTGCAGAGATTCCTTACTTTGTTTTGCCTTCCTTTCTATGCTCTTTGCTGCTATCTTTTGCCTGTTGTTCAGTTCTTCAGCAGACTTCACCAGAAGGTGATTGGGGAGCATAGAAGAGGGAGAAACAGAGCAATGTATCGGACGTTTCTGCTAAAACAGTTTTAATGAAGTATAATGCTGAAATTGACCACAGTTAGGTCTGTTAATTACTTTCACATTTCACTTACTGTACAGCTAACAGTCACTTAATTATATTAATTTCCCTTTAGTTAAATAGATTTGTAAAAAAATGCTTAAATTAAAATTCCTTGCAGAGATTCCTTACTTTGTTTTGCCTTCCTTTCTATGCTCTTTGCTGCTCATCTTTTGCCTGTTGTTCAGTTCTTCAGCAGACTTCACCAGAAGGTGATTGGGGAGCATAGAAGAGGGAGAAACAGAGCAATGTATCGGACGTTTCTGCTAAAACAGTTTTAATGAAGTATAATGCTGAAATTGACCACAGTTAGGTCTGTTAATTACTTTCACATTTCACTTACTGTACAGCTAACAGTCACTTAATTATATTAATTTCCCTTTAGTTAAATAGATTTGTAAAAAAATGCTTAAATCAACCTAGAAAGCATATTAAACAGCAGAGACATTACTTTGCCAACAAAGACCCATTTGATCAAAGCTATGGTTTTTCTAGTAGTTATGTATGGATGTGAGAGTTGGACTATAAAGAAAGCTGAGCGCCAAATAATTGATGCTTTTGAACTGTGGTATTGGAGAAGACTCTTGAGAGTCCCTTGGACTGCAAGGAAATCCAACCAGTCCATCCTAAAAGAGATCAGTCCTGAATATTCATTAGAAGGACTGATGCTGAAGCTGAAATGGCAATACTTTGGCCACCTGATGTGAAGAGCTGACTCATTGGAAAAGACTCCAATGCTGGGAAAAATTGAAGGTGGAAAGAGAAGGGGATGACAGAGGATGAGATGGTTGGATGGCATCACTGGCTCTATGGGCTTGAGTTTGAGCAAGCTCTGAGAGTTGGTGATGGACAGGGAAGCCTGGTGGGCTGCAGTCCATGGGGTCACAAAGAGTTGGACACGACTGAGCAACTGAGCACTACTGCTACTTTATTTCATAAGTCTTAAGTTCTGATGACTAGGCTATGAATTATAGCTTTAATAACACTCATGGCTTAATTCTATGAAATGATTTTATTATATTGTGACATAAAAAGATAGCTATTCTGATGACTGAAAGGCTGTAAGTGTCAAAAATAAATGGTATATCAATACTGTTTATTTTTTGTGGTGAAAACATTTCAGATTTACTCTCTTAACAACTTTGAAGTGTACAGAGCAGTATTATTAATTATAGGCACCGTGTTGTACATCAGGCCACCTGAACTTACTTGTCTTATAAATGGAAGCTTGTAATCTTTGACTAACATCTCCCCATTTCCCCCACCCCCAGCCCCTCGTGACCACCATTCTATTATGTTTCTATGAGTTTGACTTTTTTAGAAAACACATATAATTTATTTAGTATTTGTTTTTTTCCTCCTGACTTTTTCATTTAACAATGCCCTCAAGATCTATACAATATTGTCACAGATGGCAGACTTATATATATATGTATGTATGTATGTATGTATGTATGTATGTATGTATGTTAGTCTCTCAGTTGTGTCTGGCTCCTTGTGACCCCATGGGCTGTAGCCCGCCAGGCTCCACTGTCCAGGGAATTCTCCAGGCAAGAATCCTGGAGTGGGTAGACATTTCCCTTCTCCAGGGGATCTTCCCGACTTGAGGACTGAACCCGGATCTCCCCAGGTCTCCTGCATTGCAGCAGATTCTTTACCGTCTGAGCCACCAGGGGATTATATTGCATTGTATGTGTGCACCATATCTTTATCCATTCGTCTTCTCAGCTATGTTAGTAGCGCTGCAATGAACATGGGAGTGCCAGTATCTCTTTGTGATTGTGATTTAATTTCCTTGATATGTACCCAGAAGTGGGATCTGGATCATGTAGTAGTGGTCTTTTTAATTTTGGGGGGACTTCCCTACTGTTTTCCAGAATTCTATGCTTAGTCACTCAGTCATGTGTAACTCTGCAACACCATGGACTGCAGACCGCCAGGTTCCTCTGTCCATGGGATTCTCCAGGCAAGAATACTGGAATGGGTTGCCATGCCCTCCTCCAGGGGATCTTCCCAACCCAGGGATTGAACTCAGATCTCCTGCATGGTAGGTGGATTCTTGACTGACTGAGCCACCAGGGAAGCCCAAGAATACTGGAGTGGGTAGCCACAGTGGGTAGCCACCAGTTACAGTCCTACTAATAGGGCAAAAGGATTCAATATATCCTTATTGATTTTCTGTCTGGATGATCTATTCATGCCTGTAAGTGGGGGTATTGAAGTTACCTACTATATAGTATGGTTTCTCTCCCCAGATTTGTTTTTATTTGCTTAATAGTTTAGGTGCTCCAGTGCTGAGTGCATAGATATGCTGTTATATATACATTAAACAATTATCTTTTTGATGAATTGATCCCTTTATCATTCTCTTATGACCTTCTTTGTCTCTTGTTACCATTTTTGGCTTAAAGTCTATTTTGTGTGATATAAAATAGCTATCCCTTCTTTCTTTTATCTTCTACCTGCATGGAATATCTTTTTTTAAAATTTAAATTTATTTGTTTTAATTGGAGGTTAATCTCTTCGTTTTGAGTCTATGTGTGTCCTTAAAGCTGAAGTGAGTATCTTATAGGAAACATGTAATTGGGTCATGGTGTTTTTTTTTTTTTTAATGTAGTGTTGATTTTTAATTATCTAGTTAATTAATTTTTTATTTTTGGCTGTGCTGGGTCTTCATCGCTGCACAGACGTTTCTCTAGTTGCTGGGGTTGGGGGGCTACCCTCTAGTTGCAGTGTGCAGGCTTCCCACTGCGGTGGCTCCTCTTGTTGTGGAGCACAGGCTCTGAGGCTAGAAGGCTTCAGTAGCTGGGGCTCCTGGGCTCTAGAGCACAGGCTCAATAGCTGTGGTGCATGGGCTTTAATGCTCCATGGTATGCGGGATCTTCTCACACCAGGGATCAAACCTGTGTCTCCTGCATTGGCAGGTGGTTTCTTTGCCACTGAGCCACCAAGGAGGCCCTGGATCTTGTTTTTTAAATTAATCTAGCTGCTCAATGTCTTTTGATTGGAAAACTCAATCCACTTACCTTTAAAGTAATTATCGATAGACAAGGACTTACGAAAGCCTTTGTAGGTGACTGAGTGGTAAAGAATCCAGCTGCCAATGCTGGAGGAGCAGGAGACATGGGTTTGATCCTGGGGTGGGAAGGATCCCCTGGAGGAGGAAATGGCAACCCACTCCAATGTTCTTGCCTGGAGGATCCCATGCACAAGAGCCTGGTGGGCCACAGTCCCTGGGGTTGCAAAGAGTCAGACACGACTGAGTGACTACATTTTCACTTTTCTTCCCCTCATTGTTAATTTTTTGATGTCGCAGTTCAGCGACAAATTTGATTAACAAATTACTTTAGGTATACATTTTCAAATTTTTGTCCTTTAACTTTTATAAAAGGTAAACTAGAGGTAAATGGTAAATTTTCTACCGTATTACAGTGTTAGAGTATTTTGAATCTGAGTATATACTTACCTTTACCAACGTGTTGCCTTTTTTTAATGTAAGTTTTTATATTACCTTTCATTTCACATTGATGGACACCTTTCAGCATTTCTTGAAAGACAGGCCTAGTGGTGATGAATTCCCTGAGCTTTTGTTTGCCTGGAAAAGTGTTCATCTCACCTCATTTCTGAAGGACTGCTTTGCTGGATGAAGTACTCTTGATTGGCTGTTTTTTTTTTTTCTTTCAGCACTTTGAATATATCATTCCACAGTCTCCTGGCTTGTGAGATTTCTGCTGAGAAATCCACAGGTAAAATTATGGGGTTCCCTTATAAATTACAAGCTCTCTTTTTCTTGCTGCTTTTTCTCTTTGATTTTTAACCTATTTATTATATGCAATATGTCTTGGAGAGAATTTCTGTAAGTTGATTTTGTCAGATGGCCTATGAGGATCATGAACTTGGATGTTCAGCTCTCACCTGATTTGGGATGTCCTCAGCCATTATTTCTCTAAGTAGCTTTCTGCCCTCTTTTCTCTGTCTTCTCTTTCTGAAACTCCAATAATTTACATATTTGTTCTTTTGATGATGTCCCATAGGTTATGTAGAATTTCTTCACTCTTTCATTCATTTTTCTTTGTCCTCCTCTGACTGGATAATTTCAAAGTTCCTGTCCTCAGTCTCACAGATTCTTTCTTCTGCTTTATTAGTCCTGCTCTTGGTTCTCTTTATTGCATTTTCACTGCATTAATTGTATTCTGCAGCTCCACTTTTTTCTGTGTGTGTGTGTGTGTGTGTGTGTGGTTTCTGTCTCTTTGTTAAACTTCTTGTGTTATTAGTGTATTCTTTTTCTAACTTCATTAAATTGTCTTTATGTGTTTTGTTAGTTTGTTTTTGTAGTCATGGAGTTTCCTTGAAACAGCTAGTCTGAATGTTTTATTGAGTAAATCACACATCTCCATGTTTCTGTCTTCAATTCCGAGAAGGTAATTGGGGTCTTTTTGTGGTGTTATGTTACCTTGATTTTTTATATTCTGTGATGTTTTGCATTGCTGTCTTTGCATTTGAAGTAGCACTCACCTTTTCAAGTCTTTACTAACTACCTTTGTAAGAAAGATAACTTCTGTTAACTTTGCTAGAGAGTCTGTGGCTGTCCCGGACCTTCTTTGGGCACACCTTCTCCATCTTCTTGCTCCCATTTGTGGCAGCATTATTCAGCTTGTTTGAGATCTTTGGATCTTGGAACACGCCAGCTTGAGTTGTGAGAACCTCTTCTTGTTTTTCAGAGAGAGTGCTAAAGCTCAAGTGTGTACTCCTTCTCCGGTCAGAAGATTCGGATGCTTTTATCTGTATGCTCACTGGCCACCTGTTCTCGCTGCCTCAACATGAGGAGTGTGCAGGGGGAGCTGGCCACAGGGTGTGGTAGATCTGTGGGTGAGGCATTCCATTGGTTCCCAGACTGACCTCTTGACTGAATCTGCAGTGTATTAATAGATAGTAGGGTTTGTACTCCTTTAATGTCTCTTGAGAGTCCTGTCTGACCTCTTCTCACCTCGTTGGATCCCATCCTGGAGTTCATGGTTCAGTTCTCTGGATGGGTCAGGAAGAATAGGAGCCCCACTAGGAGCATTGCATACACCTGAAAGAGCCAGGTTCTCACTCACACCCACCCTTCCTCCTGCAGGAGAAACTATGGCCAGAGGAAGACCTCTGTAGTCTCTAAGCTGTGCCACCTTTGTGGGGGGGGCAACATGGAAAAAAGTCGGACTGGCCCTCTTACACACTCCAGTGCATACAAATGAAATTTTTGCTCCAGTGTTGTGCTGGAAATTCTCTGGAAACCTAGTCCTCTATGCAGACTCTCTTCCATGGACGATTCTAAGCCACTGTGCTCCAGGGACTCCTAGACCATGGCCAAGAGGGGCTGGAGTCAATATATGGATCTGTAGTTGCCGGCTCTGTAGCTGGGGCTGAGGTCCATGTGCTTGTTACCAGCTGTAATTCCTTCCAGTCACCTTGTAACTCCTGTGGGTCTCACAGACCCCTCAAAAGCATTTTACCTGTGGATGGATGCCAAGTTTTTGTTGTTGGAGGAGAATAGAAACAATATTGGCATCATTCTCTGGAATATTAGCAAAGTTTTAATATCAATGGAGTGAAGATATCAACAGTGTGGCCAAGAAATTTTAGGTAGATCAGTTTCAAAGGTATGGGCATATAATTGGAATTTCAAGATTTCTGAGAAATGGTGTTTTAATATAAAATTTGAGATTTTGGAGGAAGGCAGGTATGCGCTGTCCTTTGAAAAGCAGCAACGGCTTGACAAATGTAGATTTTTATTATTACTGACATTTTGAGAAAACATCTGCAACAGAGAATCTTACAGTTGTGAAAAATGTCAGAAGTTTTGTGTGCTCCCAGCCCTTTTGTCACAGAGCATTATTAGATTTTCTGCTTAGAAAGTGTTTTTGGCTGAAATAGGCTAAATTCGGTCTTCGTGCAGACACACTAGAAAAGTGGCAGGTAGTTGTCAACCCCCTTTTTGAAAACATGTATTTATATAGGGATATCCACAGTAATCTAGTAACTGGTGACATTGGAGACAAAAAAGTTTAATTGATTATAACTTCTCAAAAGTGTATTTGCAATTTTATTTGTACAGCTTTTTGTCTGAAAACTAATGGGCAAATATGTGGAGAACAAAATTAGTGAAATGAAATTTATAGATAGATAAATACAAATATTAAGGGTCACTTTGTATTTTCAGGTAACTATTCTATGAGTGTGCTTACATGTGTATGCGTGCATGCTTAGTTGTGTCTGACTCTTTGCGACTCCATGGACTGTAGCCCACCAGGCTCTTCTGTCCATGGGATTCCCCAAACAAGAATACTGGGGTGGGTGTCCATTTCCTCCTCCAGGGGATCATCCCCACTCAGGGATTGAACCCTTGTCTCTTGCATTGGCAGGTAGATTCTTTACCACTGAGCCACCTGAAAAACAGTCAGAAGGTAACCTTAGTAAGTGTTTAATCTAATAGCCTATTGACATATTTAAAATATAAAACAGTACACATTTTCCAGTATTATTTCCTTTTCTCCAAGAGAAACTTCTTAGTCCCTCACTATTTCGGATCAGATTTACAACCTGCCTTTCGTGCCAGGTGGTGCATTTGTGTTTTGTTTGAGTCTCCCCGTCTTGCTGTGTCAGGTGGAAGGTCCCGAGGGATGTGAGTTACAGCCTTGAAGGCCTCAGGTTCTCTTTGCTCTCACTTAGTGCTCAGTAAATGTTACTGTTCAACTGACTCCTCATTAAAGAAATGTAATTAGTGGAAAGTGGAAAAAGACCATCCATACTGGTGGAATGTGACTTCTAAATGGTTTTGACCTCTGGAGAAAGGACAAATTAAATCTTGTTTGTTTTCTTGACTACTCTAATCTCAGCATAGCTATACCCATTAGACCTGATAAGATGCCAGAAAATTTCACTGCTTACAGAGCTTCTAAACTATAATTAGGGCCCTTGTAATGTTGTCTTTTCATAGACGTATCTTAGGATTGAACAACCTGGTTAAAACAATTGAAACACTTCACAAAAAGGCTTACTGCTCCTAGGAAATATTTGCATCCAAAAAGGTAAACTTCTGAAGACAAATCAAACTTCTGTAACACCTAGAACCGAAATGATACAAAAGGCATACCTACTGCATAGTGTATAAGTATTATCTAATATATGCATAACTGATTCAAAGGAGAAATAGCTTTCCAAAAAAGCAAAACCCAATAAATCTTCCCAAATCAAAACTTGATTTCAGAAGAGCCTTTTAGAGATGAGCAAAAGTTTACACTTCATTGAGAGGATAAAGGAGAAAAATCTGACTTTTCAATAAATGCATGAAAAGCATTTGACAAAATCTAATACTTCTTTGTGATAAAAGCAGTCAGGAGAGTTGGGTTATAAGGGAATTTCTTCAGTTGGATAAAGGGAAGGTATACATAACAATAGCTAACATCATAATAAATGTTGAAATATTGATTCATTATCAACTAAGACTGAGTGCAAGCCATGGACATTTACTCTTGTAACTTTTGCTTAACATTGTACTGGATGTCCTAGCTAGTGAAATTAAGAAGGAAAAAGAAAGAAAAGGCATTAGTATTAGAAAGGAAGAAATAAAAATATTTTTGTTTGTAGATGACATGATTATGTCCATAAAAAGTTGAAATAAAATAAAGGAATTCAGGGCATGGAGCCAGGAGAAGTCTTGCTGGGTCCCCTGGAGCTTGATGGAAGGAGCAGCTTCCCCAGGGCACTCGGGTTCCCTGTGTGGTCCCCACCCATGTGGAGAGCTCCAGCACCTGAACTTGACCTTGACATCCACTCTGGAGCTCCTTGCCACCAGCGCTGGCACTCTTCCCCTGGAACTGCTGCAGGAGTTAGGGTTCATTTGCCGCAGTGGTATGGGTGCAGCCCAGGTGCATCTGGCTTCGTGGTTGGGGCAGAGAGGAAGCATGGTGTGCAAGGGGAGGGGGTTTTATGGCCGCACTTTCTGCAGGCAACTCTGAACCTTTCTTTTCACATGGAGTCTTCCCCCATTCATGGCAAAAATACATTTATTAGGGGTATTCACATTGTTGTGTGGTTGTTTAGTTGCTCAACTGTGCCTGACTCTTTTGCAACCCCATGGACTGTAACCCACCAGGTTCCTCTTTTCATGAGATTGTCCAGGCAAGAATACTGGAGGAGTTTGCCATTTCCTTCTCCAGGGCATCTTCCCAACCCAGGGATCGAACCCCTGTCTCCTGCTTGGCAGGTGGATTCTTTACCACTGAGCCAGCTGGGAAGCCTGGTATTTGCATTAACCATTGAATAACTAACTTCTCTGATAAGGCTGAGGATCTTGAAAAGTAGAGCTTCGTCCTTATTTTGAAATAGTCAATATGGTTTAAAATCCTTTCTTCTTGCAAGAAATTTCAGTATGATCCTTGTCACTGAAAGAAATAGAAGTTCTGTACATTCTTAAAATGTAGCATCAACTATTGTACATTTTTGAAGTTTTGAAAAAGTAGCTTTGTATTTTTACCACCCATTTTGTCTGAGCTAAAGTTTCTGGTCAAAGGTGACTGTCAAGAATTTGAAGAGATCCTCATTAAAAGGTTTTGTTCAGGAAGTACATAACAGATATTTCACACGTCAAAGATGATGCTTAAATGAAATATAAATCGAAAGGAGCCTCAATATTTTCATTTATATGGTTGAAAAATATTTGGAAATCTTAAAGATACTTTATATTTAACATCTTCCCCAAAACTTCTGTAATACATACTAATTTCCAGTTATCACTGTATAATGAGAAAATGTAATGAAGTTCTGAGGGTTTCCCAGGTGATTAAGTGGTAAAGAATCCACCTGCAATGCAAATACCCAGGTTCGATCCCTGAGCCAGGAAGAGCACTTGGAAAAGGAAATGGCAACCCGCTCTAGTATTTGTACCTGGAAAATCCCATGGACAGAAGAGCCTGGTGGGCTACAGTCTGTGAGGTTGCAAAGAATCAGACACAACTTGGCAAGTAAACAACAGCAACAAACAATGAAGTTCCGAACCAAGGATGAACCAGACTCCATATAGATGCCCCTGAATTCATCCAGTTTACCTGAGTGTACCAAATAAATGTTTCTGTTTTCTCAATATATCATGATGTAAAGATGTGAAGAAGCAGGGGTGTGTGCATGCTAAGTCATTTTGGTCGTGTTCGACTCTTTGCGACCCCATCGACTGTAGTCTGCCAGGCTCCTCTATCCATGGGATTCTCCAGGCAGGGATACTGGAATGGGTTGCCACGCCCTCCTCCAGGGGATCTTCCTGACCCAGGGGTCAAACCTGAGTCTCTTGTGTCTCCTGCATTGGCAGGCAGATTCTTTACTACTAGCGCCACCTGGGAAGTCCATGAAGAAGAATACATTAGAATATATGACTATACAGATTATTTTCAAGTATATACTACACATTCAAAATCTGTCTACCTAATAGAACAAAAGAGGAGGAAAATAATAAATGTAAGAACAGAAAATAACGGGAAGTGAAGACATAGTGTTGGAGAATGTGACAGGCAGCCTGGTCCCCAAAGATGCCCGTGCCCTAAGCCCTGGGATATGTTACCCTGTTCTGCGGGGACTTTGAAGATATTATTAAGGGTTGCAGACCTTGAAATAGGGAGATTATCCTGGACTGTCTGGGTGGGTCCAATCTAATCACACAAGCCTTTAAAAGCAGAAAAATTTATCTGGCTGGAATCAGAGAGAGGTGGTAGAAGGAGAATTCAGATTGGAATGGTGAGAAGGGCCCATCCCACTCTCGCTGGACGGGGGACCCCAGGGAACAGGAGTAGAGAGCATCTCACAGCCGAGAGCCAGCAAGGAGACAGGCCCTCTGTCCTGTGACTGCAAGCGGCTGAGTTCTGCCAATGAAACTGCATGGGCCTGAAAGTGGGTTCTTCCCCTGCAATCTCCAGAAATATACACAGCCCGGCTGATTGATTCTGATATTTACTTTGCCAGTGAGTTCATGGATGAGTGGTTCAGTTTTTTTTTTTTTGAATTGTTTATTTACCTATCTGTTTTTCGCTGTGCTGGGTCTTTGCTGCTGCGTGGGTTTTCTCTAGTTGCAGGGAGCAGGGGCTACCCTTCGCTGCAGCGTGGGGGTTTCTCTCTCTGTTGGCTTCTCTTGTTGCCGAGCACAGACTCTAGGGTGCATGGACTTTAGTAGCTGTGGCTCCTGGGCTCTAGAGCAACAGGCTCAGTAGCTGTAGTGTGTGGACTCAGTTGCTCCAAGGCGTGTGGGATCCTCCCAGACCAGGGACCACACTCGTGTCTCCTGCATTGGCAGGTGGATTTTCATCTTCACTGATCTGTGGATATGCCTGGTTCTGGGCTTGCCTACTTCATCTAGGGTGTATCTGTGAATTCAGTGTTCTCAGCTTTCTGCCATCTGGACATATAGCAGAATAGCAGCTTCTAGTCCCTTTGGTGGCACAAGTATGTGGGATTAGTTTTGTCTGATGAATTAGGAGCAGACGTGACCATTTAGCTGCCAGTGAGAAACCACCCAGGGCCAGCAATGTTCCAGACAGTGACTGCTTGAAATCAGGGTCCCAGAATAAAGACAACGAAGAGCACAACACTCCGCAAACACATGAAGGATGTGCAGCTTGTACAGGAGATAAAGCTTTTGAGATTTTGGGATCTCTTCTGTTCTGTTCTTTCCTGTATGTTTGAAATAGTTCATTTGTTGTTGTTCAGTTGCTGAGTTGTATCTGATTCTTTGTGACCCACGGACTGCAGCACACCAGCCTTCCCTGTCCTTCACCATCTGCCGGAGTTTGCTCAAACTCATGTCCATTGAGTCAATGATGCCATCCAACCATCTCATCCTCTGTCATCCCCTTCTCTTCCTGCCCTCAATCTTTCCGAGCATCAGAGTCTTTTCCAGTGAGTCAGTTCTTCTTATCACGTGGCCAGAGTACTGGAGCTTCAGCTTCACATCAGTCCTTCCAGTGAATATTCACAGTTGATTTCCTTTAGGATTAACTGGTTTGATCTCCTTAAAACAAAAGAACTTCACATAAAAGAGAATAGGAAAAGACAGCACTGAATGGTATCTTGTGGGATTTCACCTTTTCTGGGCAGCTTTCCACCTGAGAGTGGCCAGGAGGCAGGTGTATGGTGGAACTGAGCTCAGCATAAGACAATACATGAGAGTCCAACAGGCTGACCTTTGAGGCCAAGGATGCCAGCAATCCCCCTAGAGCTCTATGACCATGGAGGGAGCACGTGCCTGGAGACACTGACCTCGGAATCAGAGGTGGGTCAGTACTAAAGAGAGTCAACAGGACTCGGTCTGGGTCCTGGGCACTGATGGGCAAGTGCTGTTCTTCAGTTTCTCAGAGAATTAGAGAAGCAAAGCCATATTTGTCTAAAGAAAGCAAGCTAGAAAATAGGATGCAAAGAAACGAGACAAGGAATCCATTAGCAGATCTAGGTCAGCAGCAAGAGGGCAGAGCCTGTGTGGTGGGTTGAACAGTCTCCCTCCCACGTTCGCATCCACTCAGAACCCAGAGTGTGATCTCACTTGGAAATAGAGTCTTTGCAGGTAGAATGAGTGAGCTGATACATACCAGATATAGGTGAGAGTCCTAAATCCGAAGAAGGTCACGTGATGACACAAGGTCAGAGGAAACTCAGTTACATGGCTTTAAAAAAAAATTATAAACACTGATGCTGTTGTAAAAATAACAGCACAGCACACTTTTCATTTTCTTTAATCAGAAGAGTAAGCCCCGTGTTTCTGTGTTTCTGGGAGGGAGACCAGGTATCTGCAAACCCTGCTCTGGTGTCAGGACCCGTGGAGAGCCGGGTCTTATGACCAAGCAGGGAGGACGACTTGGGCCTGGAAACTGGGGGGCTGCCTCCGGGGCCTCCATGGGCTGGGTCAGGAGAGGCTGGAAGGAGGTGACCATAAGCCAAGGATCCCAAGGATTGTTCTCGACCCCCAGGCACTCTCTAGTGCCTTCCAAGAGAGAGCATGGCTCTGCCGGTACCTTGATTTCGGACTCAGCCTCCAGGAGTGTCAGGGAGCACATTTCTGTGGCCTTTGGTCACCCAGTTGATGGTGTTTTGTTACGGCAACCGGAGGAAATTAATCCTACTTGGACTCAGTGGGAAAACGAAGTAGGAATTACATAAACTTTTAAGACTTTGTTTTGATATGGACACTTTTTTTTTTTTTTGTCCATGAGGCATATTGGATCTTAGCTCCTTGACCAGGGAATGAACCTCCACACCCTGCATTTGGAAGGCAAGGTCTTAACCACTGGGCCGCTAGGGAAGCTCTGAAGTAGGACTTCTATTAAGTGATAAGACACTCGCCCAACCCTTGTATTAATATTTCCCTCCAAGGGATCTAGTCAGTCCCAGAAGCTACAGTAGGAAGGAGGCAGAGGGTGGAGGCTAAGTAAATCCAGCTGTGGGAGCTTTAGGGACTCGGAGTCAAGGAACCGCATAAGTTCTAACACTCCTGCCTGTCCCCACCCTGATCCACCGAGGAATGAAATGCACGAACGATTGTCGTTATTTATTGGCCCCCACACTGCTCTCAACCCGCATTCCTCATCAGGAGCAGGAGTCCTCTGATGTGCTTCTGTGAACACTGTCAGTCTGAGCACACGGTTCTTGGCATGCTGAAGAGTTAACTTCCAGAGAGGGCTGGACCCTAAAGAAGGCTGAGCGTCAAAGAACTGATGCTTTCAAACTGTGGTGCTTGAGAAGACTCTTGAGAGTCCCTTGGACAGCAAGGAGATCAAAATAGTCCATCCTAAAGGAAATCAAATATTCATTGGAAGGACTGATGCTGAAGCTGCAATACTTTGGCCACCCTGATGTGAAGAGCTGACTCATTGGAAAAGACCCTGATGCTGGGAAAAACAGAGCATAGGAGGAGAAGGGGACAACAGAGGATGAGATGGTTGGATGGCATCACTGACTCAATGGACCCAAGTTTGAGCAAATTCTGGGAGATGGTGAAGGACAGGGAAGCCTGGTGTGCTGCAGTCCATGGTGTCAAACAGAGTCAGGCACGACCAAGCGACTGAACGACAACAACAACAGCAACAACAAATCACAGAGGAGCAATTTCAGAGCTTTCCTTCCATTCTGCATGAAATTGAAATGTCTTCACCATCCTAAATGGTACAAGAACCTGAAGTTTCCTTTAAACTGTTAATGATTGTGAAAATTACCATTTATTCTTCTTCTGTCCCCCAAGGAACACCAAATGGTACTCTGAATGTCATTAATATAATATGCAGATGATTTCTCTGGCACTTCTTCTCAGTTTGGGGTAACCTTGTCAATCAGCCTGTTGGCACTAGCGAGCGATCTGATGAAAGCGCGCCCAGCTGCAGAGAAGGTCGCTCAAATCCTCGACCTCCCCTTCCTGGCTTGGGCCTACATGACAGCATTTGATGGAAAAGGAGAAAGTTTTGATTGACATTTATCTGAAGTCACCTGAGTGCTAATTAAGGACTGCACAGAGATCTTATGAGGATATTTCCTCAAATGCAAATAAAGAGCAACCGTCCTTTTCAACTCAGCTGTCTGAATACTGAAAGATTATTATAGAGGTGTTATTTCAGAGTCTTCTTGGAGTGGAGGTGAGGATGGATGCTAGATGGTGCAGTTTTGTATAACCACCTTATTTCATTTTCAGACACATTAAATCAGCGTGTCAGGAAACATTACTGTTTGGCTGTAGTTTTGAACACTGATGTTCCCTTAGCATCCTTGTCTTCTAAGAGACTTTCAATCTAAGTCAAAAAAGAAGTGGTGTTTTATTTTAACTATGTGAGTAGGTGGAGAGACAAGACAATTTCCTTTCATTGAAACTGAAGAATTCCTAACAGTAGAAATGGGAGAAACATGAGAAAGAATGGGGCGTTTAGATAACATTTTGTTAGAAATGTAGACAGTTTTTTTACTGAAGTGTAGTTGACATACAGTGTTGTGTTAGTTTCAGGTGCGGAGTGAAGTGATTCAGTTTTACATATACATACAGCCAGCTCTACTCTTTTTCAGATTCTTTTCCAGGATAGGTTATTACAAGCTGTTGAATATAGATCCCTGTGCTATACAGTAGGTCCTTGTTGTTTATCTATTTCATATACAGTAGTGTATATCTTGGAGAAGGCAATGGCACCCCACTCCAGTGTTCTTGCCTGGAGAATCCCAGGGATGGGGGAGCCTGGTGGGCTGCCGTCTCTGGGGTCACACAGAGTCAGACATGACTGAAGCAACCTAGCAGCAGCAGCAACAGTGTGTATCTGTTAATCCTAAACTCCTAATTTACCCCTCCCACCTCGTTTACCCTTTGGTAACTGTAAGGTAAGTTTGTTTTCCATGTGTATGAGTCTATTTCTGTGTTTTAAATAAGTTCATTGGTATGCTTTTTTAGATTCTGCATAGAAGTGATATATATGATATTTGTCTTTCTCTGATTGACCTTACTTTAATATGATAATCTCTAGGTCCACCCATGTTGCTGCAAGTGACACGATTTCATTCTTCATATGGCTGAGGAGTATTCCACTGTATATGTGGACCACATCTTTATTTATTCATCTGTCAGTGGACACTGAGGTTGCTTCCATGTCTTGGCTATTGTGACTAATACTGCTATGAACACTGGAGTGCACGTTTCTTTTCTAATTAGAATTTTTGGCATTTTTCTTCTGCAAGAATTATTACGAGTAGGAAATTTCCCAAGAGAAGGACACTTGCTGTTAAACAGAATTAATGGTGGCCTTGAATGTCTGTTGTGAGTAAAGCTGTCTAGTAGTTGCTGTGTGTTTGGATAAAAAATATAAAATAGAAGACATAGTCTTTGTCTTGTGGGGTGTCCACGTTGGGCTGTGTGTATTTATGTATTTGGCACATTTGATTTAGTGTTTCCAGCTGCTCTAAAATGTCCCATCTAAGATGTGGGCTTGGACTAGGTGTGTTTTCCAGTCCATACCCAGGGTGGAAAGGATACAGGCCATCTGGTCTATATCTCCCCAGCTTTATTTTGTGGCCTTCAAGCAGAGGAAGAAACAGGTGAGGACTGGCTGAAATGCGATGCTTCTCCAATCTGATAGTTTGAAGGGGGTTTTAGTTTGTTTACCAGGAAAACTGGTAACGATAAGGTTAAGTGATGGTGACAGTGAAGTGAAGTCATAACAGTTGTCATGACGTCAGATAAGGCCCAGAGAGCCCACTCAGCTCCAGGTGGTGGGCAGTCCAATGCCCTGTCGGGACCACTATCCCATGCCGTCCTCCACCCCGAAGGATGGACGGGCATGAGCTCTGAGTGAAAGCAGCAACTTGAGTCTCTTCCTCCTGAAGGTACAGCATTTATGCTTTATTTCTTTGTATAAATGCCTTCACAAAGTGACCATGCTTAAAATATTCTTTTGCAATTCTTCGTGGGCCTTAACTTTCTTGGGCCCTAACCTGATGAGACAGGCGCTGGCATCTGGGGTCTGGATTTGTGTGATGACCAGAACCCATTCCTATTCTTCCCTACACCTCACCCCTGCCTCCCCTGTCCACACACACACACCCACCCTGAGCCTTCTCTGTCCACAAACACACACATACACACACACACCAGACCTCCTCTGTCCATACACACACACACACCCCAGGCCTGCTTGCTCACCTGAAATGCTTAGCTAGGAAGTGTGTGCTTCACCAGTGCCCCATCGTGGTGAGTGCTGATAGAGCGTTGTCTCAGCTGCTGTATGATGCCCGGCTCCTTGCAGTGTCCCTGCTCAGACAGAAGTACCACCAGCAGGAGACTGGCTCCTCACCATCCACCCCAGTGGGCATCAGTTGGGGACTCACTGTCTTGGAAGCCAGAACCATGGCACCATGCATGCACTGGGCTTCATCCCCTGGAGAGGAGACCAGGCTGTCCCTCAGCTGAACATATCCTTGTTCCTTCCTCCTGCTCTGTGTGCCTCCTTCACTCCCCTCAGCCTGAGAATATGTTCCCAGCAAGTTACGGGCATCACTTTGCCTACAAAGGTCCATATGGTCAAAGCTATGATTTTTCCAGTAGTCATGCACGAATACAAGAGTTGGACCATAAAGAAGTCTGAGTGCTGAAGAACTGATGCTTTTGAACTGTGGTATTGGAGAAGACTCTTAAGAGTCCCTTGGACTGCAGGGAGATCTGACCAGTTAATCCGAAAGGAAATCAACCCTGAATATTCATTGGAAGGACTAATGATGAAGCTGAAACTTCAATACTTTGGCACCTGATGAGAAGAACTAACTTATCCCTTGATGCTGGGAAAGATTGAAGGCAGGAGGAGAAGGGGAAGAAAGAGGATGGAATGTTTATATAGCATCGTCGACTCTTTAAACATGAGTTTGAGCAAGCTCTAGGAGATGATGAAGGAGAGGGAAGCCTGTTGTGCTTTGGTCCATGGGGTTATGAGGAGTCAGACACGACTGAGCAACTGATAGTAACAAAAATGATGAAGCTGAAACTTCAATATTTGGCACCTGATGAGAAGAACTAACTTATCCCTTGATGCTGGGAAAGATTGAAGGCAGGAGGAGAAGGGGAAGAAAGAGGATGGAATGTTTATATAGCATCGTCGACTCTTTAAACATGAGTTTGAGCAAGCTCTAGGAGATGATGAAGGAGAGGGAAGCCTGTTGTGCTTTGGTCCATGGGGTTATGAGGAGTCAGACACGACTGAGCAACTGATAGTAACAAAGTCACTTGAAGTAGACCCTCTTTTTCTGTGACTCAGCCTGAGAGAGTGGGAACCAGACTCCAGGACAGGGGTCTCACCAGCTGGACCGAGATGAGGACTTCCTCGTGGTCACTGGTTCTGGGCTGGGGGTAGAGCAGGGTGTACTCGCTGGTGCAGTGTTTCTGCATCTCAGAGATGCGAGGAGTGGGGAGCACAAGGACCACAGAGGTGGGGGCTGCAGCTCAGAGCTGCGATGGGTCAAGAGACAAAATGACAAGCCTACTGTTTGTCAATAAGTCACCATAAATCCAAGTGTGAGTCACTAATCACCAGGGAAAAGCAGATGAAAACCCCCATGTCGTAATTCTAAGGATGGTCATTATAAAAACAAAGTAAAACAAAAGGGAAGTGCTGTTGAGGATGTGGAGCAATTGGACTCTGGTACATCGCTGGCGGGAATGTAAATTGGTGGAGCCACTATGGAAAACAGCGTGGAGGTTCTGCAAAAAATTAGAAATGGAAGTACCCTATGATCCAGCAACCACAGTGCTGGGTACTCATCTCAAAGAATTAAAATCAAGATCTCGGAAAGATATCTACACTCCCATGTTTGTTGCAACATTATTCACAATGGCCATGATATGGGATCAACCTAGTATTTATTGAAGGATGAATCAATAAGGAAAAGGTGGTTTGGTTCATACATAGACTGGAATATTATTCAGCCTTCAAAAAGAAGGGAATCCTGCTACATGAAACAATGTGAATAAATCTGGAGGACATGTATGCTAAGTGAAATAAGCCAGACACAAAAGGAAAGCTGCATGATTCTACTTAGATAAACTGTCTAGAAGAATCAAACACAGAAGCAGAGGAGGAGATATGGGTGATTGCCAGGGGCTGGGGTAAGGGGGATTGGCTGACAGTGGGTTTAACGTTTCAGTGAAGGAAGATGAACAATTTCTAAAGATTTGCTGCAGAACGTCATGGCTATAGTTAAGAATGTTGTATTTTGCACTTAAGAAAGTGCATCTCATTTTGCATTTAAGAAAGTGCATCTCATTTTCCTCTTGGGGCCAGTGACCCACCAAAGACATATTCTTTGTACACCAACATCAGAAGGGCGAGAGTATAAACTCAGTCACACCATATTTTAAGTCTGGGTGGTGTCTTAAAAATACCACACTAGCCAAAACAATTCCCACATGTGCCCAAAACACAAGGTGGGGGAATACACTCCCTCCATCAGAGTGTGGGGAAGGGCGTGCACAACTTAAACCACAACCTAACCTACGCCCCATCCACTGTGCCCCTTATTTCAAGATTGTATTTTTCACACATGACACTTCTGCTTGGTTCTCTTCTTTTTTCTTCTTTGATATTGACAATATCCCTTCACGTCCATCTCCTATGTATATAATGCAAGTCAAATTTCTTGGTTCATCTATTATAACCTTGTCTGTTGGAATCTATTTCTGGTTTGTTGCTTTGTAGGGATAATTGTGTTCTTCAAATGTTATGTTATTTGGTTTTGCAGCTGAACCCTACTTACATCCGCTCCAAGGAGCTTTGTCAGTAGCAGTGAGGGAACTTCCAGTTGGCGACCTCCGAGCAGAGAAAACTGAAGCGGTCCTTCCTTAAATTATAGTGATAGTTTGCTAGTGGTGAGGGTTTGCAGTGGGGGAGGGAAGGAGTGACTGATTAGTTCCCACTAGGCTGTCCTGCTCTGATTTCTCTCCTGATAACTGTTGATGATTTAAGGGATGAAGCAGGGGTCAATGACTGGCCCCAAGAGGAAAATGAGATGCATGTTTTTAAGTGCTCAATACAGCATTCTTACGAGAGCCATGACCTTGTGCAGCAAATCTCTGGAAATTGTTCATCTTCCCTAACTGAAACTTTAAACCCACTGAACACACTCCTCCTTACCCCAGCACCCATATACTCTCCTCTCTACTTCTATATATTTGATTCTTTCAGACACTTCATCTTAAATAGCATCAGGTTGAATTTGTCCTTCTGTGGTCTGGCTTATTTCACTTAGCATGATATCCTCCAGGTTTATCCATGTTATTTCATGTAGCAGGGTTGCTTTCTTTTTTAAAGGCTGAATAATATTTCATTCTGTGTATAAACGACATTTTCCTAACTGATTCATCCTTCAATAAATACTTAAAAGTGAACTTAAAGTGTTAGGCACTCAGTCGTGTCGGACTCTGCGACCCCATGGACTGTAGCCCTCCAGGCTCCTCTGTCCATGGATATTTAGGTTGCCCCCATATCGTGGCTATTGTGACTGATGCTGTGACGAACATGGGAGTGCACGTGTCTTTTCTTGGTGATCTTGGTGTTCGGAGGTGAACCACTGCCGGGAGCATCTCCAATCCTGCCTCGGAACCCTGCTGACCTCCCTTTCCTTCTCGCTTCTGCTCTGAGAGGCCTGTGCTGTGCCCAGAATGACCTTAGATTGAATATCTTGGGCCTTCAAGGACTGAAGGCAAATGGCTCTTAAAAAAATGTGGTTTAATTAAAAAGAATTCACTCTTTCTACATCATTGGTTTCCTACTCATATGTGAAATGGCCCCTCTCCCAGGGGCGTCCCATGAAAGGGGAATGAATAGCACAGACTGGGATGTGGTTCAAGGGGAACATGTTAAATAAACACATTTGAGAACCACTTAGAGTCACGCGTAGATTTGTGTGTTGAGGAGACAAACAGTGGACTTCACCTCTGTACTGTGGGTCCACATCTTGCTGTCATTGGTGATGATTTAAAACGACTCTTATGAACATTATAAATCAGTTTGGTCTCTAAATATAAGGAATTGGGTGGGTAGTGGAAGGAACCTTTTTTATATTTTTTTCCCAGCTCTTTCATTCTAATACCAAATGTCATTGTAAAACAAATGAAATGCCATTCTAAAATATTTATTAGGTTCTTACAGTGAAATACTGGTTGTGCTTCAGAAGGAAGTTTCATAAGATCCTTTAAAGCCCACTAAAATGATCCTGGCCTTCTTGTGCTTTCTGACAATGCAAACCTTGTCCTTACTCTGGAGTGTAAGAACACTAATTGACATTAAATCCATGTATAAAATTATTTCAAAATTCACACTTGCAGCAGAAATACTTCAAAACCATAGGCCATCCAGGCTCTGACTCAGAGGCTTCAGCCTTTTTTTTTTGGCAGGGGGAGTGGGCTCTCCCAGGCTCAACTCTAAGGTCTGGACTCAGCACCCGACTGAGGAAAGGGCCCCAGCATGCCCGTCAGCAGGTTCTACAGACAGGTAGGAAATTGAAGTTGTTTGTCCATGAGGTTTCTCTTCCCCAGATGCGGCAGCTCTGCTTTCTATACAGATACTTTATGCATCCATCCACTTAGAAGTTAACTGAACTTGATACACACGCTGAGCAGGCACCAATGAACATGTAGACCAGGTACTTTTCCTTGGGCAGGATTTGGTCACAGCAACAAGAGAGGGCTGCACCTCTCCAGGGGATGTGACGACAATCCACTGGCCACCAGCAAAGTTCCCTGAAGGTGGAAACATTCCGATTGCCTTTCTGGCCCCCCTTGCTCACGATAATGATTGTGTCCTTCTTGCAAATCTGTATTGCAACTTACTGTTTCATCTTTAGTATCACCATCTCTGTATGCTCTGTGGATGTAAGAAATGAATCGTTTTTGTTTTCTTTTTTAAAAGCGTGCCTATGCTAGAAGCTCTTTGGTTCTCTATACTTTGAGCTGAGAGTCTGAACTCCTGAGCTTGTCATTTTCTTTCTGTATCTCTCCTGTGTGTAATGTAGGAGACACAAGAGATGAGGGTTTGACCCCTGGGTCAGGAAGATCCCCTGGAGAAGGAAATGGCAACCCGCTCCAGTATTCTTGCCTGGAAAATCCCATGGACAGAGGAGCTACAGTCTATAGGGTTGCAGTGTCAGACGTGACTGACTGAACAAGAGGAGAAATCCAGTATAATCACCCATGGCACTGACACTTCATTCCATTTCAACTAACTTTCCAGTCCCAACTTTTCCTGGGGGGCCATAGCAAGATAATGATTGAGGAAGCTAATGATTTTTGTATGTAGTTTGGTTAAAAATGACAACCCCATTCTTTTCTTCTAGAAAATTTATGTGATAGAATGATAAAGATACAGTCCTAGAGTTGGATGAAAAATGAGTTGTCAAGAAAAATTTGATTTTCAAATACACAGAGGTGGTAACAGAGACTCACTCATGGATGGGTTGTCTTAGAGGCAGGACAGAGAGCGGTCAATCAGTGATTGCTTTGGGGAAAGAGCACAGGCAGAGACCGGGAAGGGATGAGAGGTCACTGGGCGCCTGTCAGGGAGGAGGCAGATGGAATTGTAGATGGAGGAAGATGGAGTTTGTGTTATTCCCATAAAGCCCAAAGGAAGCCTTTCAGCAAGGAGAGAGTGGTGAAGAGTTTCATGTGCCAAAAAATGTCAAGGAGAATGGAGGTTGAAGAAATCATCATTTGATTTGGGGAGAGGCCAGTCATTCCCTTGGTTTCCTGGGCATTGCAATGATAAAGGTACTTTCTGCCTCTCTCCAGGTGAGTGCTCATGGGCATTTATGGTTTGACCTGACTGTCCCAGAGTACTTTTAAAAGGAGGAAACACAGGATTCATCAAGGGCCTACAATGAATCATGATGTGAATAAGCGTGGTGCCAGGAGTATAATATTCTTGTGCTTTCATGTCAGGGATTCCATGCTTTTCTCATCTAAAGAAAAAGAGAAAACAAAGCAGGAAAGTCACTTTTACACGTGTGTAAATTATCTCATTAAGAGAGAATATTGAGAGGCAAATATGGTGGTCCGAGGTAAATTTTGGAGACGGAAGTCACCAAGTATCTTATCCCACTGACTGTACTTGCAGATAGAAGAGGGCCAGGCATATCATGGGGAATTTTGCTGTGAAAACACACACACACACTCAGAAAACTAAAAAAAAACCCTCAGAGTGCCTTGTCCCAAAAGCATAAGTAATTTGAGATTTTTTATTTTTTTGAAGTTTTTATATTGAAGTAGTGTTGATTTACAATGTTGTGTTAATTAATAATCACCCATGGCACTGACACTTCATTCCATTTCAACTAACTTTCCAGTCCCAACTTTTCCTGGGGGGCCATAGCAAGATAATGATTGAGGAAGCTAATGATTTTTGTATGTAGTTTGGTTAAAAATGACAACCCCATTCTTTTCTTCTAGAAAATTTATGTGATAGAATGATAAAGATACAGTCCTAGAGTTGGATGAAAAATGAGTTGTCAAGAAAAATTTGATTTTCAAATACACAGAGGTGGTAACAGAGACTCACTCATGGATGGGTTGTCTTAGAGGCAGGACAGAGAGCGGTCAATCAGTGATTGCTTTGGGGAAAGAGCACAGGCAGAGACCGGGAAGGGATGAGAGGTCACTGGGCGCCTGTCAGGGAGGAGGCAGATGGAATTGTAGATGGAGGAAGATGGAGTTTGTGTTATTCCCATAAAGCCCAAAGGAAGCCTTTCAGCAAGGAGAGAGTGGTGAAGAGTTTCATGTGCCAAAAAATGTCAAGGAGAATGGAGGTTGAAGAAATCATTATTTGATTTGGGGAGAGGCCAGTCATTCCCTTGGTTTCCTGGGCATTGCAATGATAAAGGTACTTTCTGCCTCTCTCCAGGTGAGTGCTCATGGGCATTTATGGTTTGACCTGACTGTCCCAGAGTACTTTTAAAAGGAGGAAACACAGGATTCATCAAGGGCCTACAATGAATCATGATGTGAATAAGCGTGGTGCCAGGAGTATAATATTCTTGTGCTTTCATGTCAGGGATTCCATGCTTTTCTCATCAAAGAAAAAGAGAAAACAAAGCAGGAAAGTCACTTTTACACGTGTGTAAATTATCTCATTAAGAGAGAATATTGAGAGGCAAATATGGTGGTCCGAGGTAAATTTTGGAGACGGAAGTCACCAAGTATCTTATCCCACTGACTGTACTTGCAGATAGAAGAGGGCCAGGCATATCATGGGGAATTTTGCTGTGAAAACACACACACACACTCAGAAAACTAAAAAAAAACCCTCAGAGTGCCTTGTCCCAAAAGCATAAGTAATTTGAGATTTTTTATTTTTTTGAAGTTTTTATATTGAAGTAGTGTTGATTTACAATGTTGTGTTAATTTCTGCTGTAAAGCAAAGGGATTCGGTTATACATATGCATACTTTCTTTATGTTCTTTTCCATTATGGTTTATCATAGGATAGTGAATATAGTTCTTTGTGCTGTACATACAGTAGGACCTTGTTTATAGTAGTTTGTATTTAAAAAAACTTAAAGGATCAATGTGTTCCGTATGCATCATGGTAAAAACCATAGTTTTATTTCTTTAAAGTAAGAATAAAAGAAGCAGCTTCTGTGCTCCTCTGGAGTTTTTACAGCTCATGAGCAGCTAGAGGTCTTGCTGGAATTTAATAAACTCCTTCTCATGGGGCCTGTTTGTGCTGCTCCTCATTGCGATGACCCTGTGGCAGTATCAGTAGAAACTGCTTATCCAGTGGCCTTACCCACATGCGCCAATTTTCAATTCATGTCCAGTTGATTTGGCTATCATTGTCTAGATCTGACTTAAGGCTATAAACAGTCTCCAATTTTATGTGTTGAAGTTGTTATTAATCATGATGAATAATTTAATTCTGCAGAAAAAACTGTGGTGCAGAAGAAGATCTTGAGAGTCCCTTGGACTGTAAAGAGATCAAACTAGTCAGTCTTAAAGGAAATCAACCCTGGATATTCATTCCAAGGACTGACACTGAGGCTCCAGTACTTTGGCCACCTGATGCAAAGAGCTGACTCATTGGAAAAGACCCTGATGCTGGGAAAGATTGAAGGCAGAAGGAGAAGGGGATGACAGAGGATGAGGCGGTTAGATAGTATCACCAGTGATGTGAATTTGAACAAACTCTGGGAGATAGTGAAGGACAGGGAGGCCTGGCGTGCTGTAGTCCATGGGGTCACAAAGAGTCCAACTGAGACTTAGCAACTGAACAACAATAATCAAAATTACCTTCATGAACGCCACCATGAATGCAGCCATAGAAAGTGATGAGAAATTCTCTCGAATGGACTTGATCATCCTATGGAAGTTTTTTTTTTTCTTTCTTAAGACATAATTAGAATCCATCTGAACAGCAAATAATTGTCCTATTAAAAAGCACAGCTGGCTAGAGACACAAAGAAGACAATAGAGGGGATTCATGTGAAAATTAACAGTGAATATTGAATTTCCTGCACTTTATTTCCACACTGCCTGACATGCTGTTTCCTTTTGGTCTCCTTATTTCCCACCTGGGGTTGTGCTTTTCAGTGTGGATGTGGTTCTCTCTTAATCTTGCAGCTAATCAGTTCCTTGGCAGTTTGAAATTCGTGATTATTATGGAGTGGGACCAAATTCAAAAGTAGGCCAAGGATGAGAGCCTTTCTAATTAAAAAAAAAAATTGTTTACCACAATCCCTTCTGATCACCAGAACTGCGTGTTCTCCTGAACATGAGGATCCCGTGGTGACCACTGGCCCGGTGCCCTTCTCAGTGGCATCTTAAGTTCTGAAAGGCAACCAGTGGGCTGTCTTCTGTTAAAGCCTTATCCATCGGGTCCTGCTTTTGCTAAGGGATAGTAAGTTAGTACCTTTTAATGTGGTCTGCTATGAACTGTACCAGGTCATGCACAGATATCCATTTTAGGGAATGACACCTCATCTTAAAGAATGATTCTAGATGGATCTCAGGTCTCTTGGCCGTGGGGGTAAATGAAATCTCATTCTGTGCTTTCAGGTCACAGCACATCTCATTATTTTCAGTGGCTCCAACTCTGGGAAACTCTGGACAAAAGGGGACTTTGTGTTAGATGGGTTTGTTGGTTGGTTTGTTGCTCAGCTGTGTCTGACTCTTTGCCATCCCATGGACTGTAGCCTGCCAGGCTCCTCTGTCTATGGGATTCTCTAGGCAAGAATACTGGAGCGGGTTGCCATTTCCTTCTCCAGGGGATCTTCCCGACCCAGTAATCGAACCCCTATCTCTTGCATCTCCTGAATTGGCAGGCAGATCCTTTGCCACTGCGCCACCTGGGAAGCCCCGTTAGATAAGTTGCTTAGCCTTTTATCATTTTGCGACCTCGAAGTGGATGATGATAGCCCTTTGGCTCATATTACTGACAAAACAGTCAATGTTTTTCCCAAGATGATGAGCATCCTAAAGATAAACATTCCAACGTTTGAATTATAAATTGGTAGCCTGCCTGGCATGGTCGATAGTGCCAGCTGGCTTATCTTGAGCCCATGACATGTGGTTGTCTTTCCTGTCCTTTGAAGGACTTCTCTCTCAGCTGTGTGTCTCATAAAGTGAAAGTAGGTAGTCACATTCAATCTTGCCTTGCAAGGTGTTTTTCTCAGTCAGCAAGTTACCAAGAAACTCATGAATGATTTAAGGAGATGCATAGGATTCCCTGGTAGCTCAGTTAGTAAGGAATCTGCCTGCAATGCAGGAGATAGCCTGCAGTGTGAGAGACCTGGATTTGATCCCTGAGTCAGAAGGATCTCCTGGAGAAGGAAATGGCAACCCACTCCAATATTCTTGCCTAGAAATCCCATGGACAGAGGAGCCTGGCAAGCTATAGTCCATGAGGTTGCGAGAGTCACTAAACCACCATCACCACATGGCATTCAACACAGGGCATCACTGCCTGATAGGATCTCTAAGATATTAAACTCAAGGGTGATTTACTGACGCTGAATTGTCCACTGTATTTTCAGTTTTCAATGCCTTAAGTATCTTCTGGGCCAACAAGTGAAGTGGTTTCTGTCTTTGTACCTGAAGTTTCCACCATGGCCCCAGAGCTTGCTTTGAAGGAGGAAGAGCCCAGTGTAGACAGGGGAAGATGAATAGCAAGGCGAGTGTGCACGTTGTTATGGGCGATTTCATCAAAATGCTTGTTCACTTGTCTTGTACAGTTGCTTTTATGAAAGATGGAATGAAAGTCATTCCTGAGTCAGATAACCATGCTGGGGCTGCACATTTCAGGCAGGAAGCCAAGGATATATGTCCCTAAAATCAGCTCAGTGTGATTATTTGCTGAGTTTTCATGAATACTAACAGGAAAAGGTCGGCTAACTTGAAAAATGTAGTATAATGTTCCCTTCGGGGCCAGGCGCTGGTGAGGTCTGCATCATGGCCTCTTGATCTTCCATTTATCCTTTTCTAAGTATGAATAAAATATACTCTGAGATATAGTTTCAAATTAAGGGAAATTAATGATCCCCTTTGAAAAATCAGACCCTCTTACATTATTAGTCTTTAAGAAACCTTTTAAATTTTAATTAAGAACCCACAATTCTGTCTCTCTCACTCTTAAAGTGTTGTTTAGGTGTTTCAAGGGGGAAAAACACCCTGGCTTATCTGAGCTGTTGAGTTTCCAGCAGATGCTCCATAGATCAAGGCCAGTGGCTGCAGGGTGAATTTCATTTCTCTAATTTTATGCTGAGGGTTGAGGTTAGTGTGTGGGCCATCCAAGGCCAAAACTCAGTTAAGAGAGGATTTAATGTATGCTGGTGAATATTTCAGAAATCTGAGATTGTTTAATCATCTTGCAAAATAGTAGCAATGTGAATATTTCTTTATTTTTTTCTGTGAACCATTGCATATTGAAACGTGCAGGAAACTAAGTCTTTTGTACATGTACAAGGTCAATTTGAACAGATTGCTCAGTAGAAATATCCCTATATTCGCATCTTCAGGTGTTTAGAAAACTCTACTGATTATAAGTCAGGGAAACTTATCTTTCCCCAAGCTGGTAGGGAATTATGGCCATCCAACCTCTTGTGAATAGCGTTATGAATGTGCCATGTAATTGGTCACAGAGAAGGGCATAGATCCAGTGTGGAGTGTATAACTGTCAAGCCTGGTACCCTAGTATTTTTCCTTAGTTTATGTCGGTGAGGATGAGTAACTTGGCTATGCATTAGCGTCGTGGGAGATGTCAACTAGGGAATAACCTGCGGAGAAGACCAATGCACTCTCATGGGCAGTGCTGATAAACCAGTCTGGACTTTTCACTAGGGATCATGAAATTGGAGGAAGAGCATTTGTGGTATCTGAAGGCTAGGTGTAAAATCCTTCCTCTGCCATTTACAACAGGAAGAACAAAGATGTCGCTTTTGTTGTTCAGTTGCTAAGTTGTGTCCAGCTCTTTGCGGTCCCGTGGACTGTAGCACTCCAGGCTTCTCAGTCCTCCACCATCTCCCAGAGTTTTTTCAAATTCACGTCCACTGAGTTGGTGATGCTATCTAACCATTTCATCGTCTGTCGCTCTCTTCTCCTTTTGCCTTCAGTCTTTCCCAGGATCGGATGTCAGTTAACTTCCAGTTTTTGGTGGAGATACTGTTTTGTGCCTTACCAGGGTCTAAATGTGACCCCAAAGTTTGGTCGTTGTGAGGATGAAACAACAAGCATGTGAGATACTGGAGAGACCTAGATAATAGTGCTGGTTGCTCAGCTGTGTCTGATTCTTTGTGACCCCATGGACCAGCTCCACTGTCTGTGGGACTCTCCAGGCCAGAATACTGGAGTGGGTTGCCATTTATGTATTTAAATTAGCCCATGATGCCACTGGCATGGGGATGGCAGTATGTTTCTCCATCGTGGTTCTTTTGCATGGGTTGGCACTGATGGGTGGGGCAAAACTTGTGTTGGTTGGATACGGTCTTCATTCTTTCTTAGCTGGATTTTGAACATTCTGAATTATAGACACAATGTTTAGAAACAATGTACATTTCCTTTGGGTCTAATAAGTTCCCTGAAATGAGTGTACTTAAGTCATTGGAAGGGAGGGATTCTCAGTCTTGAGTGTTTTAGAAAGAAGGTCAATAACACTCAGTGATTAAGAAAGTTTAGAAACTGCTGTATAGCACAGGGAGCTCAGCTTAGTGCTTTGTCATGACCTAGATGAGTGGGAGGGGGAGTGGGAGGGAGGGCGGCTTAGGAGGGAGGGGATGCACGTACCCATTTAGCTGATTCACACTGTTGTACAGCAGAAACTAACACGATGTGGTTAAGCAGTTATCCTGCTATTTAAAACCTTTTTCAAGAAGGAAAGTTTGGAAAACCCTTTCTTCTGGTCAGACTGGATCCTTCACTTTTTCTAAAATATAACACATGTCTGCCATTGCTGTCTTCAGAATTTAGAAATAGAATGGTTTCTTAGAACCCAGTCAAAAATAATCATTGCTCATGGTTACTGTCTCTCCTTTCCTCTCTCATTGGAACAGTCTTCCTTTCGGTTTAGACCCCAGTTAAGTGCCACTTCTTATAAAAGGAGTCTTCCTTGATAACCTCAGTTACACAGTAAACAGGATCCTCAGAAAGCCTTTGGTACATTTACCGGTTTGTATTGTTACTGTTCTGTGTACCATGTGACATCACCAATTCAATGGACATGAACTTGGGCCAGCTCCCGGAGATGGTGAAGGACAAAGAGGCATGGCTTGCTGCAGTCCACAGGATCACAAAGAGTTGGACACAACTTGGTAACTGAACAACAACAACCATGTGTATATGACTTGTCTGCTGAAACAGATTGTAAATTCTTTGCCGGCAGGGAATTCATTGAACTTCAACTGTTAGAAAATGATGCTGGGGACTGATGATGTCAAGGATGCTTAGACAAGTAAGAAGGGTTGCTCTGGTATGAGCTATTGGAGAGTAAAAAAGTTAATTGTTCAGAAAAAAGAAAGTTCAAAGCTACATTTATCTGATGGGAAAAAAGTTTTGAAAGTCAATTTAAAGTTTGGTGAATTGGAGATGAATGAGGCCAAATATTGACTGGAAACCTTTGATATATGACCAAGGATTTTTAGAGGAAGAAGAAAAAACTTAAGCTTCATCTTTGGAAAAAGAAAAGTTGAGGGTGAAATTAGACCCGTTAAAAGGTAAGTGGTAGGTGAGTTTTTGTTGCCCTGCCATCTGTATTCAATGCCAAGTATATTTTGTATTTTTCACATAGAAGAACTACTGGAGAATCTGTCTCTTGCAAACCACATTCTGATCTTGATGGTTGCATTTGGAGTGATCATGGGTGATCCCAGGCGTGAAAGGAACACAGGATGCTTGCATTATTTTATTTCACATTTAAATGGGAAGGCTCTTCTTCTTTTCTTATCTCTTCTGACTAGAATCAAAATAATGCAGACCTTAAAGAAAGAGTAGATACTGTTAGGATTATTAGTACCTATTTTGAATGTCCTTAACAGGGCCAACTCTTGCTTAGACTCTGTCCCTTTATCACTGTGTATGTGCCCATGTGTACCTACGCATGCTCGCTCGTGTCCAGCTTTTTTGCCCTCATGGACTGTGGCCTGCCAGGTTCCTTTGTCCATGGGATTTCTCAGGCAAGGATGCTGGAGTGCCAGTTGGGTTGCCAATTCCTCCTCCAGGGCATCTTCCCCACCCAGGGATCAAGCCTGTATCTATTAAGTCTCCTGCATTGGCTAGCAAGTCCTTTACCACTGGTGCCACCTGGGAAGCCCACTATTACTGCTGAAAGATTGGCATCTCAACCTCCTGTATCTTAGGTAATGGTTCGCAGCATCTCGTCCAGTCACCAGCACGTGACCCTTATCCAGGAAGAGCCTCATGGTCTAGTTCAGGATATCAAGTTACAAAAACGATTTCTGAACGCCAGTAACATTGCCTGCTGTTTTTGGCTACGTAATTTTATTGATATAAGAGAAACATAGATTCTTGGTTATTTGTCTTGTTGTCTTTTATGTAGGGGACTACATATGAATCAGGGACTGAGGCCACTTGGAGTGGTTGGGAGAATTGGTCCCCATCACTCAGAAGGTGCAAATGATGCTTTTATGCTTCCTAGGATGCTGGAGGCTTGGGCACAGTTTTATGACAGGCTAGGGCGGAGGTAGGCAGGGAGCCCACGTGGATCCCAAATCATTTAGGCTGCCCAAGGGGATTGGATTTTGACTCTGCCTTTTCTTTGGCTTCCTGTTAAGTGGACATACCAATGTCTACTGCACACAGCACACACAGTAAGGACATCTGTGTCCTAGGACACATAGGACTAGTCCTTATAGGTGGTGGGGAACTGCAGCCTGCCTTGCCTTCTGGCTCTCTACTCCAGGCTTAACTCCATGATCAGAAGAGAGGGATAGACTGGCTGAAAGAACTCATTCCAGATGCCCTTCTGGATGCTTGTCTGATGTTTAGGTTCATGAGGAAACCTCCTCAAATATCTAGCTGAGAGTGAACATTCATTCTCTTTGATAAGAACAATTTCAAAAGGGGGCAGATGAAACCATATTTGACTCCCATTCTTTTTTTTTTTGATCTTATTTTTCAAAGACATGAAGCTTCTCTAAATGTAAGATGTCCTATTGCTATTGAGAATAAAAAGGGAGACAAGGCATCACTGTGGAAAACTGGACATGGCCTCAATTAGTGAGTGGTCCTGCTCTTGGTAAGGATGGCTTAAGATCAATTACTCTGAAAACCTAGTCATTATTTTTTGGCAGACCTTGTCCAGATATAATTGGCTCCTAGCAAAAATCCTATTTGACTCATTTAGTTTCATGGGATTACATTTTTTTATCCAATTTATCTTGGAGATAGACCAAGAAGTTACCTTCATTAAAATTAGATGTCCTTTGGGTACAATATTGAAAAAATTTTAAATGATTTAAATGGCTAATTTGCAGCACCTGCTTTAAAAATTCTCCAGGATAAACTGCTTATTTATAGGCTGCATGGGGCAGAACTTTGAGACCTTTTGCTTTGAGCAGACCTGTGGACCATTTGCTGAAAAAACGTGGCCATTTCCACCAACCTCCTTTTGCTCATCTCTGTGTATAAATCTCAGAGCTTTCTATCCAAGCATAAATCCTTAGCTTTTATCAGAGGATTAAAACCCTAATTTTTTCTTTGTGTATGCACGAAGTAAATCAGCCTGTCCTTAATTGGCAGCATAGATTTATTTAAAGGTTTTTCCCAAAAAGCTGTAACCCAAGCTACAGGAACTCAGTCTAGATGTCAGTGTACAATATTTCTTCAGGATGGTGTGAAGCAGGTGTAGTAATCTATTCTTTCTATTTTCAGTTTTAGCCTTGGATCAAGTCAGGCTACGAGAAAACCACATATTTAGACAGTCAGACAATAGCTTTGGCCTTAGAAAAGGACTGTGATGCATTCACATTTACAGTTTGCTCTTGGTTTTAGCACGTGCTTATGCAAAGGAAAGGGCTTCCCTGGTAGCTCCGTAATAGAGAGTCCATCTGCCAATGCAGGAGACTTGGGTTCGATTTCTGGATCAGGAAGATCCCTTGGAGGAGGAAATGAATACCCACTCCAGTATTCTTGCCTGGGAAATCCCATGGACTGAAGAGCCTGGTGGGCTCCAGCCCACAGGGTTGCAAAGAGTCAGACATGACTGAGTGACTAAACAGCAACCTGTGAAGGGATGTGGTCAGAGACGTGCCCTCCTGGCATCTATTTTGGGCTGACCTGGAGGGTTCTCCTCTTCACCGTTCAGCCTGACCTTCCTGGGAGCCCGCAGCAGAGATATCTCCCAGGTCTCAGTAGAGGAGAAAAACAACTTCTCCTGAGCGTTTTTTTTTTTTTTCCCTCTCCTGATCTTTGTTAGTATTTTACACCATTATTTCCCAAACTATATTTTGCATAACACTTTTATTGCAACGTGAGGAAGAAAAAGCGTTCTGTGCCTCACACCACGTGAGTCTCAGCATCTTAGCATGTCGATGGCTATGTGTAGTCCTGCAGAGAACAAGAAACCATCCTTAGCTTTGTTTTAACCCTGCTTCTGCCAATTTTTCTTACACCGAGAGAAAGAGAGACAAAGTGTATGTGTGTGATTTTCAATGAGGATCCAGCAGAATAGTGTTAAGCAGATACCAGTTTGAGGAATACTGTTGCACTTTTGTGATTTTCTTCTTTATCTTGTTTTGGCCACCCAGAGGTAAAATTTGCGTGTGTCTTAACCTAAATTCCCTTGTCTCTGGACTGGATAAGGGGTCCGTAGACATCTCGGTAGAGCTTCAAGCCCACTTGGTCCCACTCACCTTGCAAGCTGTGGCTGAGCAGCTCTTGTCCCAGCAGCAGGAACTTTGCAGCTCCTTTTTCTCCACAGCAGGGCGGCAGGCTCTGCCTTATCTTTCTCATTTTTCTCAACTGTTCACCTCATTCTATCCCAGGCATTTAAGTGACTTTGCATTTTGCTTTCAGTTCTGTTCTTCCAAAGACCCCCAATGAGGGAGGATCCATAGACCAATTAGCCCCACATTTTCTTATTCTTATAGCTTTGACATCAGTCTCTTCAGATGGATACAGGGAGCTCTGCACACCTGATCATCAGCACATACTCTGACATTCTAGCATGTATCTTTTTATGACCTTTGTTCCAATTGTCTGGTTTTCTGTTCTTTGTTTCTCTTTGCTTCAAACTCCCAACTTATTTATTCATGAGCCTGTTTTCTTGTATATATCTCTGAGAGCTGAATCAAGTCTTGTATGCAATGTGACGATGGTATAAATAACTGATTATTTTTAGTGATTGGAAATAAGTAGGTTACTCTCTAACACCTGAGGAATGTAGTCAGACAGATATTGATGAGTATGAATAGGGGTGTTGAGAAGCCATCTTGGAGGATGGGAGAGGCTGGGCAAAGCTGGATAAGCACACAGCTCTTTGAGGTTCTTGATGTGGTGGAATAGAAATATGCTTCCTTCTCTGATGGACCTCAGTGGAATCTCAGCTCTGTCCCTCACCGGCTGGCCATCTGGGTCTGAGTCACGAGACGTTACTCTGCCATGCTGCCTTTGGTCTTTTAGTGTAAACCATCATACCTTCCAGACTGTGTGGGTTAGGGATCCTGACCTACAGAGGCGTGCAGTGTGTCTCCTTTCCAAGCACCCACCTGTCTGTGTCACACCTGGTCCCAGCTGTGCTCATAGACCTGACTCCAGCTACTTGGTGATATTTTGGGAGGAATTCCACGTGTGCTTCTTTCATTGATCAGTCCTCCCAACTGACATCAAATGACTTCTCCGACCCTTCCCTGCTTCCTGGATATTCCACAATGATTCAGTAACACTATGCATTGAGAACATACATTTAATTATTGAACAGGGCCCTGCGTCTGAACTGTTTGATTAAAGGAAATACCAGGCACTCTTCTGACCCCAGTGCTGCACGCGTTCCTTTATGCCTCGATGTGTCAACATTCATTTGTCTTTTTCAAAGCGGAAGCAGAGGATTTCATAAAAGTTTTATTTGTCTTGGGTTAGAATGCACACACCTCATGGAAATGATTGAGGTTGGCTCCTGCTGCATCCTGGATTCATCCTCACATCACTGCCCACTGAACATTTCTGAGACGTTGCTTTCATTACAGCAAAAACTCTTCCATGACTCCTGTGACCTACAGGTGAAAATCTAAACACCTTGCATTTTGGGGATTCTTAGCCTCCACAATTTAGATCCAGTTTCTGTGTTTAGCTGTGTTTTCTATTAGTTTTCCTTGTCACAAACTGTTTGCTTCAGTCAACTTTTAAGTTTCTGTTTTAGGATTTTCTTTGTGTGTGTTCTAATATTTTTCCTAATATACCAAGTCATCATCATCTACCATTGTCACCACCCCCACCATCATCATCATCACCATCACCACCATCATCACCACTATCATCGTCACCATTATCACCATCACCACCATCATCAACACCACAACCATCATCATCACCATTATCACCACCATCACCACCATCATCACCACCCCCACCATCATTATCACCATTATCACCACCACCACCATCACCACCATCATCACCACCCCCACCACCATCATCACCACAACCATCATCATCACCATTATCACCATCATCACCACCATCATCATCACCACAACCATCATCATCACCATTATCACCACCACCACCATCACCACCATCATCATCACCATCACCACCATCATCACCACCCCCACCACCATCATCACCACAACCATCATCATCACCATTATCACCACCACCACCATCATCATCACCACCACCATCATCATTATCACCACCATCATTATCACCACCACCATTATCACCACCATTATCATCACCACCACCATCACCATCATGATCACTGCCACCACCACCATTATTGTCACCATCAGCACCACCACCAACAACATCATCACCACCACCACCATCATCATCACCACCACGATCATAATTACCATCATCATCACCACCACCATCATTGCCATGATCTCCAGAGGGACAGCAGAAGCAGCAGTGGTATCAGAAGTGTTCGGAATAATCATGAGCACACAAAGTGCTTGAATCATGTCCCTTTTTTGTTTTCTAATTCTTCATCTTTTGTCTTCTTTTTCATATCCATCCTAACTTCTTTCAATGCCGACTCAGATTTATCCTCTTTGTTAACCCCTCAGAACCACTGTGGCTGGAAGTAAGCTCTCTCACCATCCACTCATTGGTCAGCATATCTTTTGCAACTCTGGTGACTAGCTACTTTTTTTTCCCCCTGCATTTAGGAAGTTCTCCTAGGAGTGACTTATGTCCATTCCTTACCTGTGAATGACATCTGCTTCAAATCTTCTGTGGAATGTATTTCTCTACATAGAAAATAAAATTCTGGTGTACTCACAGACACACACATGCATAGTGAAGAAACATAAATAAATAAATAAGAACAATAAACTAGAGGAGCAGAAACACACACTAATGGCAAATGGCGATTCTTCACCTGCTGTAACTGAATCCACTGGTGTTGTCCATCTCCTCCCTTCCTTCCTTTCCCAGACAGGTAATCACTGCAGTGTGTTATCCTGACTAGACACAGTGAAATGGGGACCAAGAACTTAATTGTATTAATACAGTTCTAACTGAAAGTTGTCCCAGTTTAGCATTTAATTTATTGTATCATCTTAATTCATAGGAGGCAAAATTTGTGTTGATGAATTGTGTGAGTTTTTAAACCTTCAAGCAGATCCATAATCTTATGTCTGCTAGATATGTTTGATAGTGCAAGCATCGTGCTGATGATAGCTGTAAGATAAGCGGTGATGAAAACGGATGCACAGGTGAAGACTTTGATCCATGTAGACAATTTGATAATTGACATTCAAATTGCAGTAAAGTGAAGAGACATTCACTGCTTTCTAATTGCCATTGCTTGGCTTTTCCTTTTTCTTCTTTAATTAAATCATGGAAACCAAACTGTCTCCCTTATAATTTTTTAAAAATTTATTTCTGGCTGTGCTGGGTCTTCATTGCTGCCCAGGTTTCTCTAGTTGTGGTGAGTGGGGGGTTGCTACTGTCTTGTTGCCGAGCACTGACTTTAGGGTTCATGGGCTTCAGTAGTTGCATCGCACAGGCTCAGTGCTTGCAGTTTCCCAGCCTCTGGAGCACAGACAGGCTCAGTAGTTGTGGCAGATGGGCTTAGTTACTCTGCAGCAAGTGGAATCTTCCCAGATAAGAGAATCATGCCTGAGATTCCTGCATTAGTAGATGGATTCTTTGCCACTGAGCCACCAGGGAAGCCCCCCTGTATTTTCTTTGAAAGGATCTTTTCTTCCGAGGGCCCCTGCAGTTGTCAGGGAGTGGTCTGGAGGGTTGCCTGGTATGGCATGTGGTGTGGATGTCTAGGGGATGGGCTGCATCCCTGGGATGCTTGCTCCCTCTGGCTCCAGCCACACCTGGCCATCACCAGTTTGGGAGAAACGTGGCTCTCGAGATGGAACCTACTTCTGGTCTATGGGAAGGGTCCAGGTGGAATTACAAAAGAAAGTGTTGCCTAATGATAATGACACATTTGTTTCCTTGACCATCTTTGGTTTCACTTTCTATTTATTTTTTTAAAAGCTTCTTTATTTATTTGTTTGTGGCTGTGCTGGGTCTTTGAAGCTGCTTGCGCTTCTCTCTAGTTTCTGCTCCCACACTTAGAGCACAGGCTCGATAGTTGTGGCACACAGGCATGTTTGCTCCGTGGCCTTTGGGTCCTCCTGGATCAGGGATTGAACCTGTATACTCCTGCATTGGGAGGCAGGTTTCTTACCACGGAGCCACCAGGGAAGCCTGCTTTCTTTTTATTTTTAAAGTTTTGTTACTCTGAGACCATTGATGGGCTGTATTTACATGCCTTGTGCGGTGTACCCACGCAACACTGAGCTGGAATGTTTCTGTGTATTCCCACTGGCCAGCGATGCAGTGAGATCCACATAGAAACTGATCAGTCAGGGCTTTGCAAGGGTCCCCTTCTCTCTAGACAGAGAGGATGGATGGTCAAGGTCTGTAATGAACTGGTATTTTTCTGAATTTTATTCCACCACCTGTGGCCTCTCTTTTGTGCTCCTGAAATCTTCTTCAGGAGCAGTGGTTTCTGAGTGTGAAGTTCTACCCCCTGGATTCAGCTGGGTCCTTTACTTTCAAGGAAGGAAAATCACTGAGGTTGAGACATAGATCTAATCGAGCCCTGGGAAATGGAGGAAAGCGCTGGAACAGACCATGCAGGCTGTTTCCACTTCGTGCCTGCATTGTGTGCTAAGTTGCTTCAGTCGTGTCTGACTCTCTGCAAGCCCATGGACTGTAGTCCACCAGCTCCACTGTCCAGGCAAGAATACTGGAGTGGGTTACCATCTCCTCCTCCAGGGAGGATCTTCCCAACCCACGGATCGAACCTGCATTTCTTATGTCTCCTGCATTGGGAGATGGGTTCTTTACCACTAGCACCACCTGGAAAGTCCCTCTGCTTAGTATTATTTTCTAATTGTGTAATTATTAGGTGACTTTTTCATTTAAGTCATCCATTAAGTACCTTTTGTGGAGGTTACTTTTAAAATATTGAATGTTCAGGGCTTTGAAACCCTGAGAGCTATTGTTTAGTGGGTAGATAGGTTTTTTGTTTTTTTTTTTTGGTCCCCGATTAGCCTTAGAGTAATTGAGGAGAAGCCAATTCCAGAATTCTTGAAATGACTACAAGGAGAATAGATACATGATCAATGGAATAGCCCCAATCTGTTCGATTCCATAATGACTCTTTTTATTGTTTTTTCCCTTTGTGAGTCAGTATTGCACACACACACCACACAAGGCACATAAACAGCCAATCTTCCCTAGATAATAATTTTTTTAATTAAAAAATTTTTTTTAAATAAAAAGAAGGCAAAACCAAAGATGGTCAAGGAAAATAAATGTGTTATAATTAGTTTTCTTCAGATTCTTGAACAGACTCACTTATGTTTTAAAAAGAGAAAACTTTCAGGCTTGGGATGGGAGGGGGTTTTGGGGGAGAATGGATACATGTTTATGTGTGACTGAGCCCCTTTGCTGTACACCTGAAACTGTCACAACATTGTTAATCATCTATACCCCCATGCAAAATAAAAAGTTAAAAAAAAAATCTTTCAGGCTTATAGTATGAAATCTAGTGCATGGGAGGTTGAAGTATTGAGCTGGCCAAAAGGTTTGTTCTGGCTTGTTGCACGGTGCTATGGAAAAATCCAAATGAACTTTTTGGCCAACCCAATAATTAGAAGAAGAAATTGAGAATAAGCAAATAAAGGAGATAATATAGATTGTTGAGTATAACACACACAGGCACACACACACCATATACCTATGCACATCACCTATAAAGATTACTTGAGAATCTTACTTTGGAGCTGTTTTTTTATTAATCTGAGACACACATGCTTTCTAAGGACAGAGGGCTTGAATTTTTTTTTTTTTAAATCTCTACAAGCATTGTCAAGAACATACTTATTTTGCACTATTTAAAGAATCACATTTATATACCACCAGCATTTTCTAAATCTTACTTGACGGTTTCACCACTTGCTTCGTGACCCAAATATAGTCTGTTTAGTGAGTGGCCGTGTCATACACAATCACTATTGAGTCCTGGGCCTCAGGGAAGCATGGCTCCTGGGATGTGGTGTCTCCTCTAGTAAAGATAAAGCTGGGACACAACCTCTGATTTCCTACTTCCCTTCAGAATCATGAATTTTTAAAAGATTCAGACTCAAAATCCAAGTTATCTTTTCTAGTTTACTTTCATGAATACAGCGTATCATAGTTAAATGTAGGTAGGTAAATATTTAGAATTTGTTGTTGTTGTTTAGTCACTCAGTCGTGTCCAGCTCTTCACAGTCCCATGGACTGCAGTGCTCCAGGCTCCCCTGTCCTTCACTGTCTCCTGAAGTTTGCTCAGATTCACATCCATTGAGTCAGTGATGCCGTCCAACCATCTCATCCTTGGTAGACTCCTTCTGCCTTCAGTCTTTCCCAGCATCAGGGTGCTCTGCAGTGAGTCGGCTCTTCGAATCAGGTGACCAAAGTAGTTAGAATCTCTAAAATCATCTAAAATGATTATTTGCCAACAACATAAGTATCCTTCCTGTTTGTGTTGGAGAAATCTGGATAGTGGCTTAAAAACGGTTCCAGTCCCTCATGACTGAATTTGCTTTAGTCACACTGCCTTTTTATTCAGTGTTGAAAATACATAGCATGGCAGAGATATCCTACTTGAATGTGAAGTGGAACAATGAAATGATAGCCTTTAAGTAGTTGAAGAACATGAGGGATTTAAGAGGGTTAAACTCAAGACAATAGAGGGAATCCACAGTCCCGGGGGGGAAAAAGCCAGGTTGTGTATATGCTGCTTATAATTAGATCTATGGTTTGATGACTATAAAAAAGTAATGTTCAGTTTTGCGGTAAAATAGAGAAAATAAATAGAATTTACTCAGTATGTTCCTCCTAGGCAGAAGACCAGTGCTACATTTTCCTCTTTTTATCCCCAGAGGTAAGCATAGTGCCTGGCGTGGTATTTACCTCTACTCCTGAAGGCTCACATGCTCTGTAAACTGTGGTGAAGCTGCACCTGGAAGCATTGGCTTCTTGAATTCTTACAACCAGCTGGTGTCACAGGGCATGTCTTTACCCTGGTTTTTTAGATGAAAGAAAAAGTATTCAAAAATAAATTTTAACTATCATCGCTCCAATAGGAATAAACTTCACTGGACATTTTGCTGTGTTAGATCTCTGACATGTGGAAAGAAAATTCACAAGGATTTGGGAAATCCTGTAACCTGGAATCTTCCCACAAAGCACTGGGTTAGCCCTAAAATTCATTCAGATTTTTCTGAAAGATGTTGTAGAAAAACCTGAATGAACTTCTGAGCCAATCCAATTCATCCTAAAGGAGATCAGTCCTGAGTGTTCATTGGAAGGACTGATGTTGAAGTTGAAACTCCAATACTTTGGCCACCTGATGGGAAGAGCTGACTGATTTGAAAAGTGCCTGGTGCTGGGAAAGACTGAAGGCGGGAGGAGAAGGGAACGACAGAGGATGAGATGGTTGGATGGCATCATCGAGTCAATGGACATGGGTTTGGGTGAATTCCAGGAGTTGGTGATGGACAGGGAGGCCTGGTGTGCTACAGTCCATGGGGTCACAAAGAGTTGGACATGACTAAGCCACTAAACTGAGACTGAAAACTGAATACTAACACAGGGGTCTGCAGAGAAGACACTCATTGGAGGCGTTAGCTAGGGGTGGGCGTGGCTCAGCCGGTAAATGACCCCGCCTCCAAGTTCACATGCCCTCACAGGCCACAGATAAGGAGCACACCAGAACTGTGACAAGTCCGGGTCCTTCCAGGGGGCTTGTAGACAGCTGAAGTGTAATATTAAATTACGATAAAGCATGCCCTATATTTCTTGAAATCTCTTTCTATACTTGCTTTTGTATATTTGAATAATGGACAGATTTGTATTCTCCTTTTCCCCCGAATAAAAGCATAAGCATTTCCCATAACATTAGAAGAATTAAAATTCTCCCATCACAAAGAGGAATTAAAATTCAGGCGTGGCTCAGCCGGTAAATGACCCCGCCTCCAAGTTCACATGCCCTCACAGGCCACAGATAAGGAGCACACCAGAACTGTGACAAGTCCGGGTCCTTCCAGGGGGCTTGTAGACAGCTGAAGTGTAATATTAAATTACGATAAAGCATGCCCTATATTTCTTGAAATCTCTTTCTATACTTGCTTTTGTATATTTGAATAATGGACAGATTTGTATTCTCCTTTTCCCCCGAATAAAAGCATAAGCATTTCCCATAACATTAGAAGAATTAAAATTCTCCCATCACAAAGAGGAATTAAAATTCTTTATGATACTGATTAGGTATTTGATTGTTAAGGAAGTATTATTAATTTTTTAAATGTAAGAATGATGTTACAATGATGATTTAAAAGTCCTTACCTTGGAAGAACATATACAGAAGAATTTAATGGAAGAAATGGCATGAATGTGAGGGTTTTGTTTCAAACTACCTGTTTGAGGAACTTCCCTGGTGGTCCAGTGGTTAAGACTCTGTGCTTCCACTGTGGGGGGGGCACAGGTTTGATCCCTGGTTGGAGAGCTAAGATCCTGCATGCCTTGTGGTTATGGCCAAAAAACCCCTAACTGGAACAAATAAACAACAAAAAAGTGTTTGAGGGGGCTGAAGTAGATGAAAGTATAAGTGAAGTAAATTTAGTACTGTGTTGATCATTGTTGAAGTTAGGCGATGGGAACTTGAGAATTCATTATACCATTTTCTGTACTTTGTGCATGCTTAAACATTTCCACCATAAAAAGTTGGAATTTTTTACAGATTTAGATTCTGGTGTTCTTATGATGTTCACAATATGGATACTTTTCAATTTATTTGAGCATTTGCTGTTTCGGGACATTTTCTGAGTTTCATGATCATATGTAATGTAGAATTAACATTTTTTTCCTCCATCACATTTCTTTGTGCATGAAATGTCATCCACATCTAAAATGTTTCCCTTGCGAGGAGTTTGGAGGTGTAATATTACTACAGCCACTCGGTTGTTAGTCACTCGTTTGTGTCTGACTCTGTGTGACCCCAAGGACTGTGGCCTGCCAGGTTTCTTTGTTGCTGGAACTCACCAGGCGAGAATACTGGAGTGGGTAGCCATTCTTTCTCCCAGGGATCTTCTCAAGTGAAAGGTGGAACCCAGGTCTCCCACACTGCAGGCAGATCCTTTACCATCTGAGCCATCAGGGAAGTCTGATCATTTAAATGGGATATGCCTTTTGTTTTCCAGGAAGATTGAATATATTTGTCATTCTTATGGAAATGACAGAGTACATCAGCATTGTCCACTATCTTTTAAAAATAACCTTAAATTGATACATCATTAAAAAAAATTAAAACATATATTTCTTGAAAGAAGAGACATGGGTGCCAATAGTAAAGAATTTGGAAAGTGCAGAACAGTCACAGCTCTAGAAGAAAACTTGTTGAGATGCAGATGTTCCATAACAATCTGTTGTCAGAATATTTCAAAACACTCTCTGCCATTCAGCTATAATGATAGCTGGAGGCATGATACAGCTTTGTTTTGTGACATATTTTTCAGTACAGATGTGAAAAGTTTCACATCTATTATTTATTACTGCAATGTCAAATAACGTTAGAGAGGAGTTCCAGAAAAAAAGATAAATTTGGAAAAGTCTGTGGTCACTGAGATGGAAAGTCACATGAAATCTCCCCATGTCACAGCAGGTAGAAAGGGAACCTGGGGACTTCCCTGTTGGTCCAGTGGCTAAGACTCCAAGCTCCTGATGCAGGGGACCTGAGTTCAGTCCTTGGCCGGGGAACTAGATTCCACATGCTGCAATTTGAAGTTTGAATGCTGCAATTTTCCCTCACTTTCTCTTCATTAAAACTAAGTGAAGATCCACTGATAAGAGACAGATCCTGTATGATTTCATTACTATCAGAAATTTTTGCACCTTGTTTTATGTCCCTGAATATGTTCCAGTGTCTCCTAGTTTATAGGCTATGGGAACTTGAATAGGATTTATATCCTACTGTGTGAAAATTGTATAAGTCTTAGTTTTATTGACTTGGTTCCTGGTGATTTTCAGGTTAACTATATCCTTCTATTTTTCTGTATATTTATCCTAATGATTTTTGAGAATTTGATATAGAAACTCCAACTAAAGTCTTAATTTATCTACTTAAAAAATAATTGTAATATATAGTGGAATTATTAGTGGTAAAGTACCAACTTGTCAATGCTGGAGATGTAAGAAATTCAGGTTTAATCCCAAGGGCTGGAAGATCCCCTGGAGGAAGGCATGGCAACCCACTCTAAGTAGTCTTGCCTGGAGAATCCCATGGACAGACAAGCCTGGCCGGCTACAGTCCAAGGGGTCAAAAAGAGCTGGACAGGACTGAAGTGACTTAGCACTTACATATGTAATTTTGTTCTGTATTTTCCAATTCTCCTGTAAACATGTTATTATACTTTGATAATAAAAAAAAATTGAAGATCTTATTTGAAATTTACAGATAGGGAAGCCAGGTCCTGGGTATACAGATTTCTTCTGAAAATCACCTTGATTTCTTGGTTTTCCTCATTGCTGGGCCCTTCCACTCCCCACTCTGATATCTGGCTACCTCCCAGGGATTTACCTGCTCCCTCCACCTCTTGCACGGTCCTAAGTTATTACTGTGAAGTCTGTTGAATCCTCTTCTTGAAATACTGTTTTCTTCCATCTTACAACATTATAAAGGTATTAAATACTGTGAAAAAAAAAGTTCCAACGGAGCCAAAAATAACATAGAAACAGAATTTGTACACAGTCTTCATCTTTTTAAAATTTTTTAAAAAATTAATTTATTTTTTTACTTTATTCTACATTACAATATTGTATTGGTTTTGCCATAGATTGACATGAATCAGCCACAGGTGTACACAATCTCCCAAT
>SJYC01040059.1:0-12986 GCA_006408675.1 Madoqua kirkii | reverse complement strand
GAGTCTTCTCTTGTGTTGTTGGAAGAGAGTGTTTGCTATGACCAGTGCATTTTCTTGGTAAAACTCTATTAGTCTTTGCCCTGCTTCATTCCACATTCCAAGGCCAAATTTGCCTGTTACTCCAGGTGTTTCTTGACTTCCTACTTTAGCATTCCATTGTCAAAAACTTAAAAAATTAAATATAGTTGATTTACAGTATTGCATTAGTTTCAGATGTGCAACAAAAGGACTTGGCCCTATATACAAGATATTGAGCATAGTTCTTTGTGGTATATGCTAAATCCTTTTGTTTATTTTATATATGGTAGTGTGCATCTGTTAATCTGTACTCTTAATTTATCCCTACCCCACTTTCTCCTTTGGTAACCATAAGTTTGTTTTCTGTGTCTGTGAGTCTCTGTTTTGTAAATAAATTCATTTATATTAGTGGTAAAGAACCTGCCTGCCAATACAGGAGACTTAGAGATGCGGGTTCGATCTTGGTATTGGGAAGATCTTCTAGAGGAGGGCATGTCTACCCACTCAAATATTCTTGCCTGAAAAGTCCTGTGGATAGAGGATCTTGGTGGGCTACAGTTCATAGGATTGTGAAGAGTTAGACACAGCTGGGGCGACTATTGTGCACAAGTCTCTTTCTGTTAGGTAGATAAATTCATTTGTATTATTTTTTAGATTCTACATGTAAGTAACCTGTAATATTTGCCGTTCTGTATCTGACTTATTTCACTTAATACAGCAGTCTCTAGGTCCATGCATGTTAATGCAGATGACATTATTTAATTCTTTTTTATGGTTGAGTAATCTTCCATTGTATATGTATCCCATATCTGTATCCATTTCATGTCGATGGAGACTTAGGTTGCTTCCATGTCTTGGCTGTTGTGAATAATGCTGTTGTGAATAATAAGGATAATAATAATAATAAATAATAATAATAATAAATATTATTATTTATTATAATAATAATAATAAACGCACTGTTGTGGTTATGAGAGGTACAGCCACATCCTGGGAGTATGTCACTATGGATAGAATGTCCCTCCCTGTTATCCATCTAAGCTGACCACCTACTGCCTGGAGTGAGTTGCTCTGCCTATAAAAGACTAGACTCTCCTCCTTGGCTTCCAAGTCTCACCCTGAGTCCATTTCCCCCCAATCTCTTCAGGACTTGGATGTAACGATACAAAGTGGGCTGGGGTCTGGCTTCCCAAATATGGAAGTTGGAAGTTGCAGTCTGGAACCATGAATAAGTTAACTCCTTGTGAGAAAACGTCTTGACCAATGAAAGAAAAAGCCCTTGGAGAGTGCTGAGCGGACCCCCTGCCTCTGCTCCTCCCTCCCTGGGCTGTTCCAAGACTTCAGGTCCTGTCTGAGATGTCCCCTGTGGCCAGTGGAGCCGTGGCCAAGACAGTCACGTGACACTTGACACAGCTCCCCTTCCCCTTCGCCCTCCTTTCCTGTGAGGCCATCACCTCCATCAAGCATCAGCCTGCATCGGGGACCTCGTGACTGCTTCCTCGACAGCCTGAGCTCGGGCAGAGGGTTATCTGGGTGAAGAGGGCAGTAACGTGTTCCATGGGCAGACACAGGATGTGTAAAAAACCTTGGTGGCTGGGAGGGAGGCAGGGTAGGTCAAGAATAAATGACAGATGGGGTGGGGAAAGACAGAAGGGGACATCCCTGGTGGATCAGTGGTAAAGAATCCACCTGCCAATGGAGCGGACATGGCTTTGATCCCTGATCGGGGAAGATTCTGATTGGGGAAGATTTGATGTACTTTGGAGCAACTAAGCTCATGCACCGCAGCTTTTGAGCCCCACCATATTGAGCCTGTGAGCTACAACTCCTGAAGCCCCAGCTCTGCAGTTGGAGAACCCACAGCAGTGAGAAGCCTGTACATTGCAACTGGAGGTAGCCTCGCTCTCCACAACTAGAGAAAAGCCCACTTAGCAAATGAGGTCCCAGCACAGCCAAAAATAAAAATTAACGAGTAATAGGTGGGAGGAGGGTTCAGGATGGGGAACACATGTACAGCCATGGCTGACTCATGTCAATGTATGGCAAGAACCACTACAATATTGTAATTAGCCTCCCATTAAAATAAATAATTAAAAAAAGAAGTGTTTAAAAAAGAGAAAGGCGGGGTGCCTGGTGAAAATCAGCTGGGGCACAGGGTGGTGAAGCTGGTGCAGGCCACAGGAGGCAGTGGGTCTTGACTCTAAGAGCAGCTGTGATCCACAGAGGGCTTTTGGGAGAATGGAGGTGGGTAGGGTGGGGTAGCAAGGTCAGGTTTGGGTTTTGTAAAGACCACTTTGGCGGCCCTGGGCAGAGGAGCTTGGACATGGGAAGAAGGGTTGCAATGGTGGATGTTGTTTGATCAGTTGAGAAGTGACCGTGTGTTGCAGGAGAAAGGTGACCTTGGATCAGACCACCGTGGTGATAACGGGATAATGAGGTCCCAGCACAGCCAAAAATAAAAATTAACGAGTAATAGGTGGGAGGAGGGTTCAGGATGGGGAACACATGTACAGCCATGGCTGACTCATGTCAATGTATGGCAAGAACCACTACAATATTGTAATTAGCCTCCCATTAAAATAAATAATTAAAAAAAGAAGTGTTTAAAAAAGAGAAAGGCGGGAGTGCCTGGTGAAAATCAGCTGGGGCACAGGGTGGTGAAGCTGGTGCAGGCCACAGGAGGCAGTGGGTCTTGACTCTAAGAGCAGCTGTGATCCACAGAGGGCTTTTGGGAGAATGGAGGTGGGTAGGGTGGGGTAGCAAGGTCAGGTTTGGGTTTTGTAAAGACCACTTTGGCGGCCCTGGGCAGAGGAGCTTGGACATGGGAAGAAGGGTTGCAATGGTGGATGTTGTTTGATCAGTTGAGAAGTGACCGTGTGTTGCAGGAGAAAGGTGACCTTGGATCAGACCACCGTGGTGATAACGGGAATCAGAAAAGTCAGTGAATTTGAGAGATGCTTCAGGGGTAAGTTGGGTAAGGTTAATGGAGCCATGAAATTAAAAGATGCTTACTCCTTGGAAGAAAAGTTCTGACCAACCTAGACAGCATATTGAAAAGCAGAGACATTACTTTGCCAACAAATGTCTGTCTAGTCAAGGCTATGTTTTTTCCAGTGGTCATGTATGGGTATGAGAGATGCACTACAAAGAAAGCTGAGTGCTGAAGAACTGATGCTTTTGAACTGTGATGTTGAAGAAGACTCTTGAGAGTCCTTTGGACTCCAAGGAGATCCAACCAGTCCATCCTAAAGGAGATCAGTCTTGGTTGTTCATTGGAAGGACTGATGCTGAAGCTGAAATTCCAATACTTTGGCCACCTGATGGGAAGAGCTGACTCATTGCAAAAGACCCTGATGCTGGGAAAGACTGAGGGCAGGAGGAGAAGGGGACAACAGGGGATGAGATGGTTGGATGGCATCACCGACTCAGTGAACATGAGTTTGAGTAAACTCTGGGAGTCGGTGATGGACAGGGAGGCCTGGCGTGCTGCAGTTCATGGGGTCACAAAGAGTCGGACATGACTGAGTGACTGAACTGAACTGATGGTGCCTGTGATGTGTAACCTGAGGCGGCAGGTGATTCCTAGGGATCTCGATACGCTAGTTTGGGGCACTGGTGGCATTCATGGAGATGGGAAACACTGAGAGAAGGCGAGGTTGGCAGGACCAGAAGTTTGGCTTGAGAAATACTGTGCCCTGTGAACTGTGTGATATTCCACTCTGACCTCAGAGTGTAGAGCTGGGCTTGGGGCAGACATCTGTGACACACCTGTGAAAAACACTCGGCTCCCTGCTTCCCGCTTTCCTTGCAGTTCCTCTGTGTAAGTGGAGACAACTCCTGCCTCCACACCCTGTTCCAAGTCTGCAGCTGAGCCCTGTGCTCCTGAGCATGGGACAGGCCTAGTTCCTGTCTGCGGTGCATTTGTACTGGCGCCTTCTGGACTAAGACTCACTCTTCTCTGATTATCGTGTGCTAAGTCGCTTCAGGTGTGTCCCACTCTTTGCAACCCTATGGACGTAGCCCACCAGGCCCCTCTGTCCATGGGGTTTCTCAGGCAGGCGTACAGGAATGGGTTGCCATTTCCTTCTCCAGGGAATCTTCCTGACCCAAGGATAGAACTCGAATCTCCTGCATTGCAGGCAGATTCTTTATTACTGAGCCACCTAGGAAGCCCTGCTTTCTGCAGTTAGGAGAAATTCTCTGAGGCTCTTTCAAATTGTTTGTGAAAACCTTATTTTGCCAAATGGTTCAGTTGTCTTCATAGCATGTTGACTGAAATTGGGATATGGCCTGTTCTAACAGGCTTATTACTATGAGGCTGTCACAAAGCTTCATTCTCAGTAACTTCTGTATTTTGTATTCTGCAAAGTGATATTATCAGTATCATTTAATAACCAGACAGTAAATTAGCTGATGTAAAGATCCACGACTGTACATTTATCAGTTTTTTTTAATAATTGAAAGTGGGGTCTGGCTCCACGCCACTCAAAAGCCAAAACAGACTCCAGGTTGGTGGAAGGAGTATTTGCTTCATTTCAGATGGCAACAACTAGAGGTGGGGTGGGGGAGGGCAGATGCTTGTCCAAAGGCGGACTCTGCCAACCCACAACCAGGGGGCAAGGGCTTTTACAGATGGAGGGAAGGGGCTACATGCAGAAACAACAGCCAGCTCTGACAGTCTTCTTGAACTGGGTCTTCGATGGTCTGACCAGCATTATCCTGATGGTTTCAATTGCAGTTAATCTTCAGTTCCAGGGTCGGCTTGTTTGCATTTCTTGAGGTTAGTTCTCAGAACTGTGGCAGCTTATGTCATGCTACAGTCTGATCAGCATGTAGTTAACTTCTTCCACCTGGTAAGGGTTTCAGTCTCTGCAAAACAGATGACAGGATATGGCTCAGAATATTATCTATAGCCCTTGAAAAGTAAAAGTCACTCAGTCGTGTCTGACTCTTTGCGATCCCATGGACTATACAGCCCGTCTTGAGAAATACTGTGCCCTGTGAACTGTGTGATATTCCACTCTGACCTCAGAGTGTAGAGCTGGGCTTGGGGCAGACATCTGTGACACACCTGTGAAAAACACTCGGCTCCCTGCTTCCCGCTTTCCTTGCAGTTCCTCTGTGTAAGTGGAGACAACTCCTGCCTCCACACCCTGTTCCAAGTCTGCAGCTGAGCCCTGTGCTCCTGAGCATGGGACAGGCCTAGTTCCTGTCTGCGGTGCATTTGTACTGGCGCCTTCTGGACTAAGACTCACTCTTCTCTGATTATCGTGTGCTAAGTCGCTTCAGGTGTGTCCCACTCTTTGCAACCCTATGGACTGTAGCCCACCAGGCCCCTCTGTCCATGGGGTTTCTCAGGCAGGCATACAGGAATGGGTTGCCATTTCCTTCTCCAGGGAATCTTCCTGACCCAAGGATAGAACTCGAATCTCCTGCATTGCAGGCAGATTCTTTATTACTGAGCCACCTAGGAAGCCCTGCTTTCTGCAGTTAGGAGAAATTCTCTGAGGCTCTTTCAAATTGTTTGTGAAAACCTTATTTTGCCAAATGGTTCAGTTGTCTTCATAGCATGTTGACTGAAATTGGGATATGGCCTGTTCTAACAGGCTTATTACTATGAGGCTGTCACAAAGCTTCATTCTCAGTAACTTCTGTATTTTGTATTCTGCAAAGTGATATTATCAGTATCATTTAATAACCAGACAGTAAATTAGCTGATGTAAAGATCCACGACTGTACATTTATCAGTTTTTTTTAATAATTGAAAGTGGGGTCTGGCTCCACGCCACTCAAAAGCCAAAACAGACTCCAGGTTGGTGGAAGGAGTATTTGCTTCATTTCAGATGGCAACAACTAGAGGTGGGGTGGGGGAGGGCAGATGCTTGTCCAAAGGCGGACTCTGCCAACCCACAACCAGGGGGCAAGGGCTTTTACAGATGGAGGGAAGGGGCTACATGCAGAAACAACAGCCAGCTCTGACAGTCTTCTTGAACTGGGTCTTCGATGGTCTGACCAGCATTATCCTGATGGTTTCAATTGCAGTTAATCTTCAGTTCCAGGGTCGGCTTGTTTGCATTTCTTGAGGTTAGTTCTCAGAACTGTGGCAGCTTATGTCATGCTACAGTCTGATCAGCATGTAGTTAACTTCTTCCACCTGGTAAGGGTTTCAGTCTCTGCAAAACAGATGACAGGATATGGCTCAGAATATTATCTATAGCCCTTGAAAAGTAAAAGTCACTCAGTCGTGTCTGACTCTTTGCGATCCCATGGACTATACAGCCCGTGGAATTCTCTAGGCTAGAATACTGGAGTGGGTAGCCTTTCCCTTCTCCAGGGGATCTTTCCAACCTAGGGATCGAACCAGGGTCTCCTGCATTACAGGTGGATTTTTTACCAATTGAATCACAAGGGGAGCCCAAGAATACTGGAGTGAGTAGCCTATCCCTTCTCCAGCGGATCTTCCCATCCCAGGGATTGAACCAGGGTCTCCTGCATTGCAGGCAGATTCGTTACCAGCTGAGCTACCAGGGAAGGCCGTAGCCTCTGAGAAGGAACTAAATATTTCTGACTATGCTTAGAAGTGAAGTGAAGTCGCTCAGTCGTGTCCGACTCTTTGCGACCCCATGGACTGTAGCCTACCAGGCTTCTCCGTCCATGGGATTCTCCAGGCAAGAATACTGGAGTGGGTTGCCATTTCCTTCTCCAGGGGGTCTTCCCAACCCAGGGATCGAACCCGGGTCTCCCGCATTGGAGGCAGACGTTTTAACCCCTGAGCCACCAGGGAAGCCTCGGCTATGCTTAATGACTACATTATTATTATTTGGTCTCCTTTGACTGTTTTCATTTGTTTCTGTATTTTCTCACTTTTGTAAGGGAACTCCTCTGTGGCTAAAGCTTTTCCAGAGGCAAAGGGCAGACTGAGGACATGCTAGGCCAAGGGGCAGGCAAGGACCATCGTGTCCTGCTCTGCTTCATTCTTTCAGTTTTAAGAATCTTGAAGCAGCAGAATATGGGTGATTATCACTAGGTCATCTTTAGCCTCCTTATGCGGTAGCTCTTGGTCTCCGGTTTTAAGTTTTCAGGAATGAGTTCCTGTGGTTAGTGACAACCTTGTCAGATATCTCCCTCAGTGGAGCATTTTATTTCCTTTCTAACTGGCTTTCATTCTCTAGTCCCCCCATACACCTGTCATTCACCTTTTCTCATTTCCCACTTTAAACCCTCAGATGGCAGCCTACCAGGGTTCTAAACTAATGATCCTTTATCCAGCGTGGAGAGAGTCTATCTGAATAAAGGGATGGAGTAGCTCGAGAAATTTCACTCAATTGAATAAATTTATATTTGATACATGTCAAACCTTACATGATTTCATAATGCAAACTAGATAGAGTAATAAGTACTCAATAAAAATAAAAGCAGTAACCTTTGGCAGAGTTTTCACTGCAAATGGAAATAAGCTGATTAAAGCTTATTTCCTGAGAATTTTATGAGAAATGAGAAAGCATTTGATGCAGACCCTACTGTTACAGAGAGTGTGGCCATGTTTGTTAACCATGGGTAAGGTTCTCATGTATCTGCCATTGTGTCTACTAACGTAAGTGGGCTTCCCAGATGGCATAGTGGTAAAGAATCCACCTGCCAATGCAGGAGGTACTGGAGACCCAGGTTTGATCCCTGGGTTGGAAAAATCCCTTAGAGGAGGAAATGGCAACCACTCTAATATTCTTGCCTGGAAAATTCTGTGGACAGAGGAGCCTGGTGGGCAGAGAGTTGGACGTGACTGAGCACACACACAACTCAGTGCAGCAACTGATGTAGGTAGGCAGATGCTGTTGGCTTGTGAGCTGCCCACCCAGGGTTTGTGTTTCTATTTTTTCTTGCTGACAAAATACCAGTTTTGTTCAGATGGCAAAGTGTTTAGCTTTGATGAACATATCCTGGTTGTTCTTAGAATCATAGCAGTTCTGGGTCCCCTAGAAGGTAACTGTTCTACAGGACCAGTTCTGGGAAGTGTTCTTTGAAAGGAGATCAGATGGGCTTTTCTGGGAGGATCTTCCTTCTAGATGAAAGAACTATAGTGAGAAATCCTTTATTTTGTTTTTATTTAGTTTTTGAATTCCCCTTACTTCTTTTCCTTGGGAATGATGCCTGGAGCTTTGGCAGTCATTTTGTGACAATGAAGATTGAAGCTTGAGGACAAAGCCAAGACCTTAAAAGTCAGCTGAAGAAGCTTGGATTTGATGGCCTCCTTGAATCATTGAATAAACTCTGTAACTCCTATCAGATGACTTCTTTTTAGTAAATCATATGTTCTTATGCACACGTGTGCATGGTTGTGTGCTTAGTTGCTCAGTCATGTCCGACTCTTGCATCTCGATGGACTGCAGCCCGTCAGGCTCCTCTGTCCATGGAGATTCTCCAGGCAAGAATATCGGAGAGAGCTGTCATGCCCTCCTCCAGGGGATCTTCCCAACCCAAGGATCAAACCCAGGTCTCCCTCATTGGAGGTGGATGGATTCTTTACCAGCTGAGCTCCTGGAAGCCCCCTTATGCATATAGCTGCTTTTAATCAACTTTTGATTATTCTTGCTAAAATTTATTTTTTTACTTGAATTTGGTACACAAAAAGCATCTTTGCACTCTGTATCTTATTCTGTCTTCCTGAGGAGTTATATTTTATGTTGGATTTACCAGCTAAGTATCAAAAAAAAAATCAGTGTCTAACTGTTTAATTGGGTGATCACCGATTGCTGACGAGTGATAAACTGTGGATACAAGTGTATACTGAAAATAAGCAAAATCTTCCTTTTTCATGACTCAGGAAAGAGTATGTGTTTGGAAGACTTCCACCAATTTCTATTAACAATTAGCTCTGTTTTTTTCCTCTGTAAGAGTGAGAAGTCACTACATGTAGGTAGCTGATGACAGAAATATAGTATTGAAAAATTTACAAGGCTTGTGTCTAGAATTGATTCATAGATACTGGAAAGAACAGGATTGCATTTTGGCAGAGAATATTTCATGTTTAAAAGTTCTAAGCAGTAATATATGTCCCTCTTGATACTTAAAAAATATTCAAGTCTTCACTCAAACTTTAAAGACCTAGAGTCTACATATATGTATACCTATGGCTGATTCATGTTGAGGTTTGACAGGAAACAACAAAATTATGCAAAGCAATTATCCTTCAATTAAAAAATAAATAAATTTATAAAAAATAAAAGTTTGAGTCTGAGAATATATACTTCTAATTACAAGTATTTTTTTTTTAACCAGTGTCATAACTTTGAGGAAAGCTGATGAATAGGCCTCCAAATTTTACCTGAAAGGGAAACTGAGAAAAGAATTCCAGAATATGAATTCATGTGGATGTGTAGTTGCATTAGCTGGGGTTCTGAGGACAAACAAAGTCAATAGAACATGTGTGTGTGTGTGCGTATATGCAAATATTTTTTTTAAATATAAAAATACCAAAAAAGAGAGAAATATCTAATAAATTTCAAGGAATTGGTTCATGAGATTGTGGAAGCTGACAAATCCAAAATCTGCAGGGTAAACCAGTAGGCTGGAGACCCAAGAAAGAGTCACTGCAGTTTGAGTCTGAAGGCCATCTTCTGCTGGCAGAATTCCTTCTTAGTTTTAGTTAGTCTTTGTCTATAAGACCTTCCACTGATTGGACGAGGCCCACCCACTATATGGCAGCAACCTGCATTACTCAGTCTCCTGATTTAAATGTTAATGTCATCTAAAAATAGCTCTACAGAAACACCTAAGATAGGTGTTTGACAAATATCCAGGCACTGAAAACAAATAAAGTTGACACATAAAATTAACTATCACTATAGCCAAGTTTCCCAGGTGGTAAGCTTCCCAGTAGTAAAGAATTCACCTGCCAATGCAGGAGACACGGGTTTGATCCCTGGGTCAGGAAGATCCCCTGGAGGAGAAAATGGCAATCCACTCCAGTATTCTTACCTGAGAAATCTCATGGACAGAAGAACCTGGAGGGCTACATTCCATGGGATTGCAAAGAGTTGGACATAACTTAGCAACTGAACAATAATAACAACAAATAGTCAAGCATCAAATTAATAATTTAGCACTTCAAGCTATAAAATATGCCAAGGATGATGTCATTCCTCTTATGCTCTTCATTGTGATGAATTTTACAGCAAAGGAGTTTTGTGCCAACTTCTAGTCTATGCATATGAGACTAAAACAAAGACTATGAAAAATACCCAAATTAGTCTTAAGCACTGAAGAGCACAATAAAGCTGATGATTGTTTTGTAGTTGAAAAAAATTATTTGATGTAATGAATTAATTTAGGAAAATATTATTGGAGCATTAACTGATGAGATGCCAGCTATGCTGGCTTGTAATAGAGATTTTCAGTAGGAAGTCAAAGGAAAGAGCCAGCTTTTTTTTCTTTTTTTTTCTGGAATGCATTAGATTGTTCACCACCAAATATTAACTTTGAAAACCCTGTCTAGTGATCCAAATGAAGAGTTAGTTCTTGCCATCATTGTGATTAATTACAAACTGATATCCCTGGTAGCTCAGTGGTAAAGAATCTGCCTGCAATGCAGGAGATACAGGAGATACAGATCTGATCCCTGGGTCAGGAAGATGCCCTGGAGAAGGGCATGGCAACCCACTCCAGTATTCTTGCCTGGAGAATCCCATGGACAGAGGAACCTGGTGGGCTACGGTCCACAGGGTCATAGAGAGTTGGAAATGACTGAAGCGACTTAGCATGCACAGGCATACTGAATAGTGGCTTGTTCACGATGTGGTTGTAAAGATTCTAAATGATGAACAGAATTTGCATGTTATCTATAAAGATATCATTTGAAAATATTTCAGGATTTTAAACCTTCAGACTATGAGTATCTTCTGTTAGACGTGCAATTTTAAAAGATGAAACTGTTTTCTTCCTGTCTTCAGGAATTTTTTCCTGAAGATGCTTTTACTAGTCTCAAAAGGAAAAAAAAAAAAAACCAAAGGTTGACTCATTTTTAGGGTTGACATAATGAATGTATTTTGTATTGCAAATCAAAGGATAACTTTTAAGAAGAATATTCTGAGTTATTTGGCCCTTCTTTCTAAGTGAGATTAAAGTTCATCAATGATCCTTAGAACCTCTCTACTCTGTCAGGGACTTAGAAGCAGGTTATCAGTTCAGTTGATAACTTCTGACCACTTTAGTGGCTCACAAGAATCTGGTTTTCTATCTCTTCTTAGATAAGGAAGATAACAGGTACTATTAAAAAAAAAAACTGTACCTTTGCCACATTCTAGTGTGGTTTTACTTGGGTTTCTCTTATCTTGGGTGTGAGGTATCTCTTCACAGCTGCTCCAGCAAAGCACAGCCACGGCTCCTTATCTTGGACAAAGGGTATCTCTGTATTGCCGCCCTTCCTGACCTTCAACATGGGATGGCTCCTCTAGGCCCTCTTGCGCCCATGCAGCCACCACTCCTTGGACGTGGGGTTGCTCCTCCTGGCCACTGACCCTGGCCTCGGTCACCACCCCTGGTGTCGGACATGGGGTGGCTACTCTCGGCTGCGGCTCCTGACCTCAGACGCAAGGTGGTTCCTCTCAGCCACTGCCCCTGTCCTTGGATGTGGGGTGGCTCCTCTCGGCTGCTGCTCCTGGCATTGGATATGAGGTAGCTCCCCTCAGCCGATCGTGCTCCATCCCAGCCTGGCACTCTAGGCCACTGCCCTTGACCTCGGACATGGGGTAACTCCACTTGGCCACCGCCCTTTGGGCATGGGGTCCTCCTGGCATCTGCCTCTGACCTCGGAAGTGGGGTAGCTCCTCTTGGCCACACTTAGCGTGCCGGCTGCAGCCACCTGCACTTAGTGCGCCCAGGGTAAGAGAAATCTAAGTAAGATGGTAGGTGTTGCAAGAGGGCATCGGAGGGCAGACACACTGAAACCATACTCACAGAAAACTAGTCAATCCAATCACACTAGGACCACAGCCTTGTCTAACTCAATGAAACTAAGTCATGCCCGCGGGGCAACCCAGGGTAGGCGGGTCAAGGTGGAGAGGTCTGCCAGAATGTGGTCCACTGGAGAAGGGAATGGCAAACCACTTCAGTATTCTTGCCTTGAGAACCGCATGAACAGTAAGAAAAGGCAAAATGATAGGATATTGAAAGAGAAACTTCCCCGGTCAGTAGGTGCCCAATATGCTACTGGAGATCAGTGGAGAAATAACTGCAGAAAGAATGAAAGGATGGAGCCAAAGCAAAAACAATACCCAGCTGTGCATGTGACTGGTGATAGAAGCAAGGTCCAATGCTGTAAAGAGCAATATTGCATAGGAACCTGGAATGTCAGGTCCATGAACCAAGGCAAATTGGAAGTGGTCAAACAAGAGATGGCAAGGGTGAATGTGGACATTCTAGGAATCAGCAAACTAAAATGGACTGGAATGGGTGAATTTTACTCAGACAACCATTTATCTACTATTGCAGGCAGGAATCCCTCAGGAAAAATGGAGTAACCATCATGGTCAACAAAAGAGTCCAAAATGCAGTACTTGGATGCAATCTCAAAAATGACAGAATGATCTCTGTTCATCTCCAAGGCAAATCATTCAATATCACAGTTATCAAAGTCTATGCCCCAACCAGTAATGCTGAAGAAGCTGAAGTTGAATGGTTTTATGAAGACCTACAAGACCTTTTAGAACTAACACCCCCAAAAGAAATCCTTTTCATTATAGGGGACTGAAAGGCAAAGGTAGGAAGTCAAGAAACACCTGGAGTAACAGGCAAATTTGGCCTTGGAATGCGGAATGAAGCAGGGCAAAGATTATAATAGAGTTTTGCCAAGAAAATGCACTGGTCATAGCAAACACCCTCTTCCAACAACACAAGAGAAGATTCTACACATGGACATCACCAGATGGTCAACACCAAAATCAGACTGATTCTATTCTTTGCAGCCAAAGATG
>SJYC01040058.1:0-40414 GCA_006408675.1 Madoqua kirkii | reverse complement strand
GACAAATGATTTTGTATTGTTATAGAGGTGCTAATTATCACTATAATGGCAATTACATTACATAATTTGTTATTCAGTTGTGTCCAACTAAGTTGTGTCCAACTCTTTGCAGCCCCATGGATTGCAGCATGCCAGAATTCTCTGCTGCTCCTGATGCTAAATCGCTTCAGTCGTGTCCAGCTCTATGTGACCCCAGAGATGGCAGCCTACCAGGCTTCCCTGTCTCTGGGATTCTCCAGGTAAGAACACTGGACTGGGTTGCCATTTCCTTCTCCAAAGCATGAGAGCCAAAATTGAAAGTGAAGTCGCTCAGTCGTGTCTGACTCTTCGTGATCCCATAGACTGCAGCCCACCAGGCTCCTCCATCCATGGGATTTTCCAGGTAAGAGTACTGGAGTGGGGTGCCATTGCCAGAATTCCCTATCCTTCACTATCTCCCAGAGTTTGCTCAAACTCATGTCCATTGAGTCAGTGATGTCATCCAACCATCTCATCCCATGTCACCCCCTGGTCCTCCTGCCTTCAATCCTTCCTAGCATCAGGATTTTTTCTAATGAGTCAGCTCTTCACAGCAGGTGGCCAAAGAATTGGAGCTGCAGCATTAGACACTGCATAATAAATATATCAAAATAACATATGCATTAAGTTTATACAGTGTTATTTTTAAGTATATTTCATTAAAAATAAAAGATCATAAGGACTGATCACTAAGTGATGAACTAGTCTATTTCATATGAATGTTTTCCTTAAAATTAGGAACAGGCGAGAAATTATCTTTCCTCTTGAGAATTGTTGGACAACTGAAGGAGGTTAATGGAAGAGAAGTTTATTGAGGCCAGATCAAACCCAGCTTGGTGACATGCATTTTTTATCTGATTTTTATGAAGAACATCACTATGCTCTGAAAACTTGCTCCGATTGTTTGGGGGCAGATAATAGCAGACAACAAGCATAAATATTAACCACTCCAGTGTTATATAAATGGCAGCTTCTTCTGTCAAGTGGTGGAAATGCTTCTGGCAGAGAAAAAAATGCCTGGGTGGCAGATTTTCTTTCAGTATGAGTATCTTTGATAGATTAAAAGGCAGAGGATAAACAAACTCTCAATAACTAATCCTGTTTTTCCGATCATCTAATGATTTTCTTGGATACCCAAGTCTTAAGGACCTTCAGCTGTTTCTAATCTAGAGGCAAATAGGTTAATGAAAATCGAAGCTTCCTTACTATGGCTGTGCCTCTGGCCAGTGGGGATCACAGAGCTCCCCATGTATAGCCAGAGGTGAAGACTTGCTACTAGATGTGCATTGGTTTGAAATCAGGAAACCTTGTTTCAAATCCCAGTTCTGCCATTTTTTAGCTGCAAGAATTTTGGCAACTTAGTTACATTTCCTGCATCTCAGTGTTTTCATCTGACTGGAATGATCATTTCTATGTGGAGCATGGAGCACGATGTTAATGTCAAGTTGTTTAGTTGCTCAGTCCTGATTCTTTGAGACCCCATGGACTGTAGCCCACCAGGCTCCTCTGTCCATGGGGTTCTCCAGGCAACAGTATTGGGGAGGGTTGCTATTTCCTTCTCCAGGGGATCTTCTTGATGCAGGGATCAAACCTGCGTCTCCTGCATTGCAGGTGGATTCTTTACCCTCTAAGCCATCAGTTCAAACTGATTCATGTGAAAATGAACTCACTGTTTTTCTCGGTAACCTAAGAAAATGTTAAAAGCAGTGGAAATAGCTTCTATTAATTAAAGGTTCAGTTCAGTTCAGTTGCTCAGTCGTGTCTGACTCTGTGATCCCATGAATCGCAGCACGCCAGGCCTCCCTGTCCATTACCAACTCCCAGAGTTCACTCAAACTCACGTCCATTGAGTTGGTGATGCCATCCAGCCATCTCATCTTCTGTTGTCCCCTTCTCCTCCTGTCCCTAATCCCTCCAAGCATCAGAGTCTTTTCCAAATCAACTCTTTGCATGAGGTGGCCAAAGTACTGGAGTTTTAGCTTTAGCATCATTCCTGCAGGAAAGCAGTGGATGGTAGCAAAGCTGTGATTATTCTACAGATTGAACATTCACTGATGACTAGTGAAAACAGATTCAATATTTGTTTTTCCTCCTCTAGGCTTAGCATGCAGTTCTATAATGGAAGGATGTATTTCCAGATGATTGAAATTCCAGGCATGATATAAGCAAGTAATAAATGACAATATGTTACCTTTGTGCTAGTAAGTGTGGAAAGCAAGGGTTTGTCACTCAGTTGTGTCCAACTCTTTGCAATCCCATGTACTGTTACCCACCAGGCTCCTCTCTCCATGTTACTTTCCAGACAAGAACACTGGAGCAGGTTGCCATTTTCTTCTCCAGGGGATCTTCCCAACCCAGTGATCAAACCCATGCCTCCTGCATTGGCAGGCAGGTTCTTTTCCACTGAGTCACCAAGGAAGTCATTAATGTCAAATTAGGTGAAATGTAACCTGACTGTGAAAGTGGAAATGGCTCAGTCGTGTCCGACTCTTTGTGACCCTCTGAACTATACGGTCCATGGCATTCTCCGAGCCAGAATGCTGGACTCCCACCAGGACTTCCCTGCTGGCTCAGACGGTAAAGCGCCTGTCTACAGTGCGGGAGACCTGGGTTCGATCCCTGGGTCGGGAAGATCCCCTGGAGAAGGAAATGGCAGCCCACTCCAGTACTATTGCCTGGAAAATCCCATGGACAGAGGAGCCTGGTAGACTACAGTCCATGGGGTCACAAAGAGTCGGACACAACTGAGTGACTTCACTTTCTTTCACTTTCCCCCACATTGCAGGCAGATTCTTTACTGTCCAAGCCCCAAGGGAAATCCATTCTTAAAGAGATGGGAATACCAGACCACCTGACCTACCTCCTGAGAAATCTGTATGCAGGTCAAGAAGCAACAGTTAGAACTGGACATGAAACAGTACTGGTTCCAAATCAGGAAAGGAGTACATCAAGGTTGTATGTTGTCACCCTGCTTATTTAACTTAATAGGCAAAGTACATCATGTGAAATGCCAGGCTGGATGAATCACAAACTAGAACTAAGGTTACTGGGAGAAATATCAATAACCTTAGATATGCAGATGACACCACCCTTATGGCAGAAAGCAAAGAACTAAACAGCCTCTTGATGACAGTGAAAGAGGAGAGTGAAAAAGCTGGCTTAAAGCTCAACATTGAGAAAACTAAGATCATGGCATCTGGTCCCATCAATTCATGCCAAACAGATGGGGAAACAATGGAAGCAGTGAGAGACTTTATCTTGGGGGCCTCCAAAATCACTGAAGATTATGACTGCAGCCATGAAATTAAAAGACATTTGCTCCTTGGAAGAAAAGCTATGACCAACCTAGACAGCATATTAAAAAGCAGATACATTACTTTGCCAACAAAGGTCAAAGCTATGGTTTTTCCAGTAGTCATGTATGGATGTGAGAGTTGGACTATAAAGAAAGCTAAGCGCCAAAGAATTGATACTTTTGAACTGTGGTGTTGCAGAAGACTCTTTAGAGTCCCTTGGACTGCAAAGAGATCGAACCAGTCCATCCGAAAGGAAATCAGTCCTGAATATTCATTGGAAGGACTGATGCTGAGGCTGAAACTCCAATATTTTGGCGACCTGATGTGAAGAAGTGACTCATTTGAAAAGACCCTGATGCTGGGAAAGATTGAAGGCAGGAAGAGAAGGGGATGACAGAGGATGAGATGGTTGGATGGCATCCCTGAATTGATGGGCCTGAGTGTGAGCAAACTCTGGGAGTTGGTGATGGACCGGGAGGCCTGGAATGCTGCAGTCCATGGGGTCACAAAGAGTTGGACACGACTGAGCGACTGAACTGAACTGACCCTGGCTGTGTGCACTTCTCGGTCATTCTGGGCCATGTTTTTGTTGATCTCCTTGCAGGTTTCCCAAGCCTGTTCTAGGGGAGAGGCTCTGTCTGTCATCTGCTCTTGTTAGGGATTGTCCTGGAGGTTTTCACAGTGCTCCTTGCACTGTCCTATCAGAGTCTGACCTTCACTCACAGCATCAAGGGATGCTGTTGCCCTCTGGCTCCTGGTCAGGCTTGACCCATGGGAGCAGGAGAATGAGGTCAGAAGATTTCTTCCTGCTAGGAGGAGGAGGGTGCCTCAGCTTCACCATCAGTCTTTCCAATGAATATTCAGGACTGATTTCCTTGAGGATTGACTGTTTTGATCTCCTTGCAGTCTAAGGGATTCTCAAGAGTCTTCTGCAACACTACAGTTAAAAAGTATCAATTCTTCGGTGCTCAGCTTTCTTTATGGCCCAGCTCTCACATCCATACATGACTACTGGAAAAACCATAGCCTTGACTAGATGGACCTTTGTTGGCAAAGTAATGTCTCTGCTTTTTAATATGCTGTCTAGGTTGGTCATAGATTTTCTTCCAAGGAGCTATGAAAGTGAAAGTGAAGTCGCTCATTCATGTCCAACTCTTTGCGACCCCATGGACTGTAGTCTACGAAGCTCCTCTGTCCATGGGATTTTCCAGGCAATAGTATTGGAGTGGATTGTCATTTCCTTCTCCAGGGGGTCTTCCTGATCCAGGGATCGAACCCAGGTCTCCCACATTGTAGACAGGCACTTTACCATCTGAGCCAGCAGGCGAGTCCAAGGAGCTATAGGAAGACTTAATAGAATCAAACCAAAATTTAAGGTTGAGTGATGATCTTCAAGATATTCAACATGTGTAGTTCCTAGGCAAATTTATACATCTACATGACTTTCAGTAGGTGACCTTCCTTATAAGTTAGAATTGAAAGAAGTTTCCTGAGTGGTGCTTCAGTCAAAATTACTACAGAATACCAATTACAGTAAGTCCTCTACATACAAGGGACTTCGCTGGTGGCTCAGTGGTAAGGAACTCACTTGCCAATGCAGGAGATGCCAATTTTGTCCCTGGGTCTGGAAGATCCCCTGGAAGGTGAAATGGCAACCCACTCCAGTATTCTTGCCTGGAAGAATCCCATGGGCAGGGAGCCTGGTGGGCTACAATCCATGTGATTGCAAAGAGTGAGACGTGACTTAATGACTGAGCATGCATACACCTACATATAACTGAGTGTTCTGAAAGCTTGTTTGTAAGTCCAATTTGTTCATAACACCAACAAAGTTAGCATAGGTATCCAGTTAACACAATTGGCTAAGTAGTTTTGTACTGTAACAGGTTTATAACACTTTTCATACAAATAATACATAAAAACGAGCAAACACAAGAGATAAAACTTTTAAAAAAATTTTACAATACCTTGAAAAGTAAAGAAGTACGGTACAGCAGCTGGCATACAGGGGCTGACATCGAGTGAACAGGTAAGAAGAGTTATTGGCTGCAAGAGATAGACGAGGTGGGAGATGGTAGAGCTGAAGGAAGGTGAGCTGAGATTTGACTCACACCTGATGCTGATGAAATGCACATTCCCCTGTTTGAAAGTCCATAACTTGAAGGTTCATGCATAGGATGTTTAGTGTACATTCATTTTCCTTCAGGATAGTTTCAAATTAAGATTTCATGGACTGATCACAAAGGGATGAACAACTCCATATCGTATGAGTCTTCCTTAAGTAAACAACATAAAGGCTCCCTCCTTCACAGCTGTGCCTATTCCCGCAAACAGACACTCCATTCCTGCCTGTAGGGTCCCCTGATGTACAAACGCCCTCTTTCTGGAATGCTCATGTAATAGTGTCCTGTCTTTCTCGAGAGAGAGCAAGGGTCTGGGGCCCCTGTCCGACTCCCCAGGCATCATGACTACAGAAAATCTGTGCTGATCACTTTTCCATCTTCTCAGATTTGGACAGAGTCTAACAGTCATAGAAGGGCTTCCCAGGTGGCTCAGTGGCAAGGAATCCGCCAATGTAGGAGATGTGAGTTTGATCCCTGGGTGGGGAAGACCCCCTGGAGAAGGCAATGGCAACCCCCTCCAGTATTCTTGCCTGGGAAATTCTATAGACAGAGGGGCCTGGCCGGCTATAGTCCATGAGGTCACAAAGAGCCAGACATGGCTGAGTTCGTATGCATATGGTAACAGTCTAGAACTGCAGAGAAATCTGTGAATCTGTTTTCTGAGATCCTAGTACAGTTAGGTAGATGTATTTCTTTCTAGAAAGTTTGTTTAGAGATTTGGTGAGGACTCTGCAACATTTCATGAGCAAGTGGGCAGTTATCTTTTATTTTCTGTTGAAGTAGAGTGGATTTGTTGTTGTGTTACACGCTCAGTCCTATCTGACTCTTTGCGACTCCATGGACTGTAGCCCACCAGGCTCCTCTGTCCATAGGATTCTCTAGGCAAGAATACTGGAGTGGATTGCCATTTCCTTCTCCAGGGGATCTTCCTGACCCAGGGACTGAACCCAGGTCTCCTGCATTGCAGGCAGATTCTTTATCATCTGAGCTATAGGGAAGTCTCAGAGTTGATTTGCAATGTTATATTCGTTTTAGGTGTGCAGCATAATGATTCAGTATTTTTATGAATTGTACTCCATTTGAAGTTATTATAAGTGTTGGTTATAGTCCCTGTGCTGTACTTTTTATATACTTGTATTTTATTTTGTACCTAGTAGTTTGTACCTAAGGATATTAAAAGCAAAAACAATACAAAATCAAAACTGGTAGAAAAATGGAACAGTCTGATAATTTTTGTATGTGGTGCAGATATGTAGTTTTTAAAGCATTGATGGCAATGATTTCATGTGTTATCATTTGATAGCCTAATCTATTTCATATAAATATTTTCTTGTAATTATCTTCTATGACTTCTATTAAGCTTTTTCTATACACTTTTTGAAATATATAACATCTCAAAGAAAATGTGAAATCTCTTTCAAGTTTAGTAACTAGTTTTGGAATTTTTAAAAATACATATTTTGAAGTGGGCTTCCCTGGTAATTCAACAGTAAAGAATCTGCCTGTAATGCAGGAGACTCAGGTTTGATCCCTGGGTCAGGAGGAACCCCTGGAACCCCTGGAGAAGGAAATGGCAAAGCACTCCAGTGTTTTTGCCTGGGAAATCCCATGGACAAGAGGAGCCTGGCGGGCTATAGTCCATAGGATTGAAAAGAGTTGGACATCACTGAAGTGACTGAAGAAGGAAATGGCAACCCACTCCAGTGTTCTTGCCTGGAGAATCCCAGGGATGGTGGAGCCTGATGGGCTGCCATCTATGGGGTCGCACAGAGTCGGACACGACTGAAGCGACTTAGCAGCAGCAGCAGCAGAAGTGACTGAGCACACAGCACACATTTGGAAACAGTGGTAGAATGAATGGATGATAAGGTTTCAAGTGAGACAAAGTTGAATTAGAATTTTTAAGTCTTCCTTTTACCAGGTTTGTCACTTGGGGGCAATTAGCTTTTCTTTTATAGCTTTGATTACTTCAAGATATTTGTTAATAAGTAGAATTATATCAGTAAAGCACTTGGCATGCAGAAAGCATTCATTTACATGTCTTCATGTCTGTGACCAACCATCTCCTAGTTATCTGTCTGAGACAGTGAATACACTCCTTGTTAGAACCTTAACAAATATTCAGTTTTAAAAAAATTTATTTTTTCTTGACGTGGACCATTTTTAAAGTCTTTCCTGAATTTGTTACCGCATTGCTTCTCTTTTGTTTTGGTTTTTTGGCTGCAAGACATGTGGGATCTCAGCTCCCCGATCAGGTATCAAACCTGGATCCTCTGCATGGAAGATAAAATCTTTATCGCTCGGCTGCCGGGAAAGTCCCAAATATTCAGTTTTTTATCCCTAAGTTTAGCATGCATTCAAGCGTCACTGTTCCATTAGCTACTTTTGAGAAATGCGCAGAAATGGGGCTTTGTTGTCTCTATTGCTCTGAAGAGGAAATAGGATGGGAACAATGACTTCGTTGGAGCCAGGGCTACAGAGAGCATCTGTCTCTACATCACTTGAGATGTGGTGTTCTCAGTGCAGTTTATGAAGACAGAGAACGAACACGATCAAGGCTACTGCTAAAGTCAGCATTCCCACTCCCACAGCTCCACACCTGGAAGGAAAGAGCACCTTGGTATAACAGCCTGTCTCCTAGCGCCAGGGAGAGCCTTCCCTGGGTGAATGTTCTGGAAGCACAGATTTGAAGCACAGATTTTTCTACAGGTGCTTTCATCACAGTCCCCGGGTGAATGATGTCCTAGCCTGTTGCCATTCACCTAAACCAGGGAGAGGGTGTTTAGAACCAGTCTTGGAACCCAGCCTTAGTCAGGCGTGAAAGGCCTTGGCTACATCGATGCCTGTGAGTCTTCCAAGTGGCATTCTAAATTACCAGGCTCAGCTCTGTTCATGTAAAAGTGAACAGTGTGGGTCACGTGGCTAAAAGAGTGCCCTGTGTTAGATTCAGGTCCTGGCTGAGTCTAGTGAGTCAACTGATCCTACCCTGGCTGCTCACATTCAGATCCTGTCCAAGCTCCTGGCAGTTCCTAGAACATTCATAACATTTTCATCCCCGAAATCTTTTCCCAGTAGGACATGTTTCCACTGTTCATTGCTTAGTTCCAAACTTACATGTAAATCGCTCATTCTCGTTGCTTCTGTCATGTCTGACTCTTTGTGACCCCATGGACAGTAACCCACTGGTTACTTCGCTTACTGCGAAGCCACTGGGGAAGTTCTGTATGTAAATTAGATATTTCAAAAATCTTTACTCTCAGACAGTGGTCTGGAGGACCCGAGGCTTTTAAAATCTGCCCATGAATCCTGCTCTTTATAGTTCCTCCTGGCAGGTAAAATAAAGTGTAAAAATGTAAATTTCACACCGTGAGATTGCCCATTGTGTTGTTTCTTTAATTTAAAGTGGCTTAATGTACGAGAGGAAGGAGATGTAACACTTCACTTATGCCTTTTCAGAGCAGTTGCAGAACGAACATCATCGTAAGACTATCCGCGAGAAAGAAGCTGACCTATTTTTTGAAATCTTGCAGAAAACTTGAATGTTCCAGGCAAACAGGGACTCAGAAACAGTGAGGTTTTAAAAAATGTCAATGGCTGAAAAAAGATACTTGTTGTTGTTCAGTTACCAAATCATGTCTGACTCTTTGTGATCCCATGGACTGCAGCACACCAGGCTTTCCTGTCCCTCACCATGTCCTGGAGTTTGCCCAAGTTCATGTCCTTCGAATCTGTGATGCCATTCAACCATCTCATCCTCTGTTGCCCTCTTTTTCTTCTGTCTTCTGTCTTTCCCAGCATCAGATCTTTTCCAGTGAGTCGGCCTTTCACATCAGGTGGCCAAAGTATTGGAGTTTCAGCTTCATCATCAGGCCTTCCAGTGAATATTCAGGACTGATTTCCTTTTGGATTAACTGGTTTGATCTCCTTGTTGTCTTAGGGACTCTCGAGGGTCTTCTCTAGCACCACAGTTTGAAAGCATCAATTCTTCAGTGCTTAGCCTTCTTTATGGTCCAACTCTCAACATAACTACTGGAAAGACCATAGTCTTCACTAATACAGACCTTTGCCAGCAAAGTGATGTCTTTGCTTTCTAAATAAACTGTCTATACAATATTATATTAAAAAAATAGGTATTCACTCAGCTTCTTCACCTTTAAATGGTGTGAAAGTGTTGGACCAGCCTCTCTGTTTAATATAAGTTTACATTTCTCAGCTCACCAGCAATGATATAGGCTGTAAAACTGTCCTTTGGAGAGGCGAGTAGAAGAACTACTGGAAAGAGGATAGACCTGAGGTGTAACTGTCATGAATTCAGTAAGAGCTGTCAAAAGAATACACAGGTAATCCTTTAATACACTGTGAATTAGGAATTATTTTGGATGAAAGTTTTGTGTGTCTCTGTGGTCTCAAGCTTCTGTGCCCCCGGATCGAAGGGCATTCTGACTTTACATAATGCAAGAGTAGCACTTTCAGAGGAGGTGAAAGCGACTGAGAAGAAGCCCTCTGTACACAGCACACCCTGATGTTCACCCTGCAGGCTGTCACACGGGTGCGGCTGGACCTTGTTTTACGTGCCTCCTGCAAGATGCCCAGTGCTCGTGCCGCACGCACCACACTTGTGAGCCTCAGTGAGACATGAGCCAGCCCACTCAGACATGCAGAGTCGAGGGCGTCACAGCCCCGTCTGGATTCCCCCTCCAGCTGGCTGCTGTGACTGGCAGACTCCCTGGGTTCTCAAAGCAGACAGCAACTGTGGTGAGGGTGTCCATCTCAGCTCCAACAGTTGGTTTGAAGGGCTTATGCTTCCCATTTCAACTTAAAAAGGGCAACTGGCATCACTAATTTTGATTTAAGGATATTTTCAGCTTCTGCTACTAATACTGCACAACAATCAGAGACAGTCACAGAGGTCAGAAGCATTGAATCAAGGTCATGTTGAATTTCAGAAGGGCCGTTTCCCAAGAATATGTCTTCTTCTTTTAAGAGAACCATAAAATGAAATTCTCATCATTCAGAATGATCTCTGTCGAGGCTGATGTTCAGGGCCGAGGCTCTGCTCACTACCTTCAATAATAACAATAAAGTCGCCAGGCTGTGACCTGCCAGAGCTGCAGTTCCGTTACTCTGATGCTCATCTGTGGAAGGCAGGTGCTGGGTCTTCTCGGGTTTCGGCCTTAAATGCAGCGGCAGAGACTGCTCTGGGAGCCCACTCTTAGGACATCTGTGGGGTCTCTGGAAGGCGTGGGGACTGTAGCAGAAAGGAACCCTTTCATTTTCCAAGCAAGGTGCTCCAATCAGACAGTGATTGTGCATGTCCACAAAAATTGCAATCTATAATTTTGGCCACCTCTGAGCTAAATCCTGTCAAAGATTTCCCCCCCGACTTTTTTCTCTTACAAACTTTGCCATAGTTACCAAGGAAGTTATTGGGAAAAGAAAGTTTTCCCATGTCAGAGTGAGACAGCTGACATGTTGAGGCAGTCTTCATGAAGCTCAAAGAGCCCCCAGAAGGAATAAATTCAGCCCCGCTGTGATTGGGAGATGTGTCCCTAGCAAACTGAAACCTTAACATTTTGCAGTGGAATATTTGGGCTCATGGGCCAGAAGTGGGTGACTGAGAAGCGTTAGCTGCTGTCGTGTCTGACTCTTTGCAACCCCATGGACTGTAGCCCGCCAGCATCCTCTGTCCATGGGATTCTCCAGATAAGAGTACTTGAGTGAGCTTCCATTCCCTTCCCGAGGGAATCTTCCCTACCCAGTGATCAAACCTGAGTCTCCTGCATTGCAGGCAGATTCCTTACCACTGGAGCCACGGACCCCGCCATGGGTGACTGTTGTGGGACAAATGAAATCAACCTTACCACTTTACGTTCTGTGTGGTGTTATGTCATCCTTCAGAGACCCCCCCTCTCCAGGACATGGAGGTGGGGTGTACATAGGACTGTACTGTCTTTCCTCTTCTTTTTTTTTTTTACAAAAACATCCTGTTCTACATTATTGATCTTCAGTGATTCTTTTTTAAAATTATGAGTTATTTGACTGTGGCGGGTTTTAATTGTGGCACGCAGGATCTCGTTCCCCAGAGGCCGAACCAGGCACTCTGCGTTGGTGGCTTGCGGTCTTAGCCACTGGATCATTGGGGAAGTCCCTGATCTCCAGAGATTCTTTCTCTTTTCTTTTAATTTAATTTTTTAATTGGAGGATAATTGCTTTACAGTGATGTGTTGGTTTCTGCCATACAACAAGAATCAGCCATCATCATATATATATTCTCTCTCTTAAACCTCCCTGCCCCCTCCCATCCCACTTCAGTGATTCCTAATTTTTTGCTTCTTTTCTTAGAATACAGATCTTGATTTTATACAGTAGGGTCTTCAGCTCTTTCCCTTTTGCAGATTTTTCCTCGTGGATCTCACTCATTCTTGTCTTGTAACTATGGTGCCAGAGGCCGTGCTTGGGCTCACCTCCTCCCCCTCCGGCCTGGGGTCCATCAAAGTCCTTCTGTGGGCTAGCCGTGCGGACCACTGAGTTAATCCATCACTCTTACGTCTCTAGGCCTGGGCTTACATCACTCACCTAGTCTCCAGTGTTGTTTCCTGGATCCTGCCTTAATAGAAACTGAGCCTATCTTTAGGCACAGGGATGTTAGAGAACCTCATCAGGTGATATTCAGAACACGTGTTAGTCAGTGTGGCATGTGTGTCCGTTACGAGGCAGAGCTAACATGAGCCTCTGTGCTACTGGACAACACCGCTGAGTGTCAGCTTTGAGTATCACACTCTCTGACATTTATGTTTACAAATCTGTCTCCTCCGTTACACTCATCATACTGAAATTTCTCTCCCTGTTCACACTTTAAATCCAGATTGTGTTCAAGGTGCCTGGGTGCCTAAAATACTCTTTGAATTTGTTTGAATGAGTCATTTTACTTTTTAGAAAAGATTTTTTTCTTTTATTTTTTAAAAGCATCTTTACTGAGTTAAAATGGACATGCCTTAAACTCTGCATATTCAAGTGTTAGTCATTCAGTTGTGTTTGACTCTTTGTGACCCCATGGACTATAGTCCGCCAGGCTCCTCTGTCCGTGGAATTCTTCAGGCAAGAATACTGGAGTGGGTTGCCAGTCCCTTCTCCAAGAGTGTATGAGGCTTCCCTTTTTTCTACATCCTCTCCAGTGTTTATTGTTTGTAGATTTTTTTGATGATGGCCATTCTGACCAGTATGAAGGGATACCTCATTTGAATTGGGAGATTGGGTTTGACACATGTACAGTATTGATACTATGTATAAAATCGATAACTAATGAGAACCTACTGTATGGCACAGGAAATTCAATGCATTGTGGTGACCTGAAAGGGAAGGAAATCCAAAAGGGAGGATATCAACCTACTCCGGTATTCTTGCCTAGAAAATCCCGTGGATGCAGGAGCCTGGCAGGCTGCAGTCTGTGGGGTCACAAGGAGTCAGACATGACTTAGTGACTAAACAACAACAACAGCATATATATACATATACATATATATATATATATATATATATATATATATATGACAGATTCACTTTATTGTATAGTAGAAACTAACAGCATTGTAAAGCAACTATATTCCAAAACCCTCCCAAACAAACAAAAATAAATAAGAATAATAAAGATAACAGTCTGGGATACTGGGCCTTCCCCTTGGGGGACAAGGAACCATCTCCCATTTGCATCCAGAGCATTTCACTGTGGCCCCTTTAGATATAAGACCACTGGTTCCAGTTATCACTGAGATTGTTGTTCACTCAGTCGGGTCTGACTCTTTGTGACCCCATGGACTGTAGCACGCCAGGCCTCCCTATCCCTCACCATCTCCTGAAGTTTGTCCAAGTTCATGTCCATTGCATCGTGATGCTATCCAGCTGTCCATACTTTGATGCCCTCTTTTCCTTTTGCCCTCAGTCTTCCCCAGCATCAGGGACTTTTCCAATGAGTCAGCTGTTTGCATCAGATGACCGAAATACTAGAGCTTCAGTTCAGCATCAGCTCCTTCCAACGAGTATTCAGAGTTTAAATACCTTAAGATTGACTGGTTTTATCTCCTTTCTGTACAAGGGATTTTCAGTAATCTTCTCCAGCACCACTGTTTGAAGGCATCAATTCTTTGGCATTCTGCCTTCCTTAGGGTCCAGCTCTCAAAACTGTACATGACCCCTGGGAAAACTATCGCCTTGACCATACGGACCTTTGTCGGCAGAGTCATGTCCCTGCTTCTCAGCACTGTGTAGGTCTGTCATAATTTTCCTGCCAAGAAACAATAGTCTTCTGATTTCATGGCTACAGTCACTATCTGTGGTGATTTTAGAACCCAAGAAGAGGACATCTGTCATTATTTCAACCATTTTTCCTTCTATTTGCCATGATCTTAGTTTTTTTTTTAATATTTAGTTTTAAGCCAGATCTTTCCCTTTCCTCTGTCACCCTCATCAAGAGGCTCTTCAGTTCCTCCACTTTCTGCCATTAGAGTGGATTATCCTCATATATGAGATTGTTGATATTTCTCTCGGCAATCTTGATTCCAGCTTGTAGCTCACTCAGCCCGGCATTTCTCATGATGTGCTCAGTGTACAGGTTAAACAAGCAGGGTGACAGCAGATAACCCTGTTGTACTCCTTCTCAATCTTGAACCAATCAATACAGGGTTCTAACCTTGTTTCTTGATCCACATACAGGTTTCTCAGGAGACAGGTAGGATGACCTGGTATTCCTATCTCTTTAGGGGCTTTCCACAGTTTGCTATGATCCCCACAGTCAAAGGCTTTAGCACAGTTGGTGAAACGGAGGTAGATATTTTTTGGAATTCCCTTACTTTCTCTATGATCCAGTGAAATCCAGCTAAATTGGACGTGGTCAAGCAGAAGATGATAGGAATAACCATCAACATCTTAGAATCAGTGAACTAAAATGGATGGGAATCTGTGAAGTTATTTGGATGACCATTATATCTACTACTATGGGCAAGAATCCCATAGAAGAAGTGGAGTAGCCCTCATAATCAACAAAAGAATCTGAATTGCAGTACTTGGGTGCAAACTTAAAAATGACAGAATGATCCGTACTTGACAAACTATAGGTTTGATTATATGGACCTTTGTTGGCAAAGTGATGTCTCTGCTTTTTAAAATGTCTATGTTTGTCATAGCTTTTTTTTCCCCCAAGGAGCAAGCATCTTTTAATTTCATGGCTGCAGTCTCCATCAGCAGTGATTTTGGAGCCCAATAAAATTAAAGTCTGTCACTGTTTACATATCTATTTGCCATGAAGTGATGGGGCTGAGATAGACGTTTGAAAGCATCAATTGCTCAAGTGGAAATCACGTGCCAAAACATGTAAGACTTAAGGATTACTAACAGAAGATAAACACAAAGTGTCAGTGAGCCAGAACAGCAGGGATGGGAGGGAGTGCAGCTTGTTTTGAGGCAGCACATGTATTCATAAGCAGATCACGTGAGTAGGTTTTCCTTGCCATCAGGGTTTGTGCCATTCATAGTCATGAACCTAACCTTTCTTTAATGCACAGGCTATGATGATCCATTATCCAGTTGGGCTGCAATTGAACATTTGCACATTCTCTTTGAAATGGCTTCTCCATTAGTACTGTAAAGTACTTTCAATTCCTAGACATCTTTTTGCCCAGATGGTGCAAATGATGCCTGTTGTAGCAGGCTCCTTGAAGCCCATCTGCACCATATCTTCCAACCCATTCTTGCCTTCCATGACATTTTCCTCCATCTCTCACCTTGGTTATGGGACACAGAATCCAACCCTATTTAGTAAGTTCTAACATGCTGCACAGAGCTTTCAGTTGGTGGTGGTTGTTGTTTAGTCACTTGGTCATGTCTGACTCTTTTGCAGCCCCATGGACTGTAGCCCACCAGGCTCTTCTGTCCATGGGATTTCCCAGGCAAGAACACTGGACTGGGTTGCCATTTCCTTCTCCAGAGGATCTTCCTGACCCAGGGATCAAACCTGTGTCACTTGAATTGGCAGGCAGATTCTTAATCACTGAGCCACCTGGGAAGCCCAAGTTTCCAGTTAGATCTACTATATTTCATTTTATTTGTGATGCTAAAAAAGAATCTTAAACACAACTCTTAAAAAGTGCCTCACCTTTGAAAAGCATTGTCCAGAAGTGGGGGGTGTGAAGGCATCCACGAGGTCCCCTTGAGCAATGACAGAGGCGGGAACTGTGGGAACCCTGATGGCTCTTCCTGGTTACCATGGCAAGGGGTGGCCTTCTTGTGAATGGACCACTAGTCGGATGCTTATGCTCCGCAAGGTTTTGAATTAATTGTTTGGTGCACATCCCCTTCCTTTCCCTAGTGTGAGTGTATTGAACCTGTCCATCAACCTTACTTGACAATCAAGTCATCTTAAAGAGCTGATTTTTGAAGATGAGCAAGGCGTCTGCTTCCCGTCTCTAGATCCTGTGCATGGAGTAAACGTGCCAGGCATCATTATTCTACCCCGCGTGTGTGTCTGCAAGTGCCTCTGACCATCTCCAATATTTCCTTGTGAAATAATATGGATCCTGTGGCCTGACTCGCAATGCAAAACCAGAGAATTAATGCCGCCCGACTGCGGAAGCCTTGCGTGTGATGAATAGGGCTCTTAGAGTTGATGTACCTTGTACCTTCATTTCGAAGCAATGCTTTCGTACCATAAAACACACTTGCTATGCAAAACTCACTTTTACATCCTGATTTTTCATTGCTATTTGGGATGGCCTCTGAACGTTAAACGATTCCTAGCTTGCTTTTTTCCCAGCCGTGGATAATTATTTCACTTCCCCCAAAGTCGATGCTAACATCGTTTGAACAAGTGGTGTCTCTGTGATAACACCTTTGTGTGAGTACATGAAAAAAAAATCTCAACCATATCCTGCACTAATTTCTTTTCCTTTATTTTTATCAGGTATTAAATGAAAAGTAATGAGAAAGCATTCATAATAAAGCCAGGACTGAAATGAGCAGAACTAATTGAGCTCCCATTATATTGTTATCACACAAGCGTGTTTCTTCTATTTTCCCATGGAGGCACATGTAATTATTTGTGAAAGCAAGAAAGATAAAATTTATATGAATTTTTGGGTGCCTTTTAGAATCTCTGGATTCCGAAGGCTGGGATTACTCACCACTTGATGGTCTGCTCAGTTAATGAGAAAAATACATAGAATTCGTGCCTCATGGGCCTGCCTGGGTGGCTAGCTGAGATGTCTAACGAGAAATTCAGCTTCAGTAGAAACTATTGGCTAGTGATAAGGGGAAATTTAACTGCAACATGACTTTACAAAAAAACCTTTTTCTTCTATATTGGAGTATAGCCAGTTAACAATGTTGTGTTAGTTTCAGGTGGATAGCAGAGGGACTCAGCCATAAATATACATGTATCCACTCTCCCCCAAACTCCTTTCCTATCCAGGCTGCCACCCAATATTGAGCAGAGTTCACTGTGCTCTACAGTTATCTATATAAAGTAACCTTGTTGTTTATCCATTTAAAATACAGCAGGCGACACCTTCTCTTAGTGTATGGTTCTTAACAACTAAAGATCCATTCTGTAGCCAACGATAAACTTTTTTTTAAGCTATCTATTTATTTATTTATGGTTGTGCTGAGTCTTTGATTCTGTATGCAGGCTTCTTCTACTTGTGGTGAGTGGGGCCACTCTCCACTATGGTGCGGGGCCTTCTCCCTGCGGTGCCTTCTCTTGCGGCAGAGCACAGGCTGTAGGCACATGGGCTCAGGAGGTGTCACGCAAGGGCTTAGTTGCTCTGCGGCATATGGAAGCTTCCCAAATCAGGGGTCGAGTCTGTGTGTCCTGCATTGGCAGGTGGATTCTTATCCACTGTCTCATCAGTGAAGTCCAAGGTTAAACTTCTATTATAGTAAAATACCTTATAGTTTCAATCAGGTCTTGACTTGGTTGAATCTGGTGAATTGTTGTTGAGAAGATGGGTCTAAATTAATTCTGCTGAGTCACTAATTGTACCTGATAACTTTTCTCATTTTCCTATAATTGTCTAACCTCTGAGTCTTAGCAGCCAAGGAGAAGAATGGTATTTTCTGAACTTTTCTGGCTAAGGGATATAGCCATGTTCTGGCCAAGTGGGATTTGAGCAGGAGGTATGAGGCCTGCCCTTTATCCTCCCTTTTCCTTCTTACTAGCAGGACCCCAAATGTGAGGCTGAGTCCTCTGAGACCCCCAGGATGAAGCAACCCTTTCAGGATGGCAAAGCAACCAGCCGAGAAAGGTGCTTGTGTTCCAGTCCCCAGGAGCCACCCAGCCATCTCTTGGATGCCTTTTACCAGGCTATTGGGTGAGTGAGAAAAATATTCAATCATGTTTAAGCTACTGTTATTTCAGTTCTGTGTTCTAGCAAACAACTCTAATCTTAACCAACACAGAAAGTTATAAAAATGTGAGCAAAAAAAAAAAGAAAAAAAGAGCATCATGAAACAGAGAATCAGGCTACAGGGGTTTATGTTAAGGGGGAAAAAATTATTTATTGAAAGTAAAAGCAAGGAATGTTTTATATGTGGAATCTAAAAAGAAGTGATACAAATGAACTCACTTACAAAGCAGAAAGAGACTCATAGTCTTAGAAAACAAACTTACGGTTGTTGGGGTGGAAGGGATAGTTAGGTACTTTGGGAAGGTCATGTACACACCGATATGTTTAAAATGGATAACCACCAAAGACCTCCTGCAGAGCCCAGGGAACTCTGCTTGGGGTTATGTGCCAGCCTGGATGGAAGTGGGGTTGGGGAGAGAATGGGTGCATGTGTGTGTATGGCTGAGTCCCTTCGCTGTACACTTGAAACTACCACAAGGTTGTTAATCAGCTATACCCTAGTACAAAGTGTTTCTGGTGTTTAAAAAAAGGAATCTCATGTAAAAAAAAAAAAAAGAAAAAACAAGATGTATTTCTCAGCTGTTTCCACAACGTCAAAGGCAGAAACCAGTGGAAAGTGGGTGCTCTAACAACATTGGCTAAAGCTTATGTTAAGTGAGATCCCAGGGGTAAAGTAGGAAGATCTTAAAATCCAACACAGTGGAAATAAAAGGGGATCAAAAGTACCTCTTGCTTTTATAGTTGCTGGAGGAATGCAGGGTTTTTTTTTTAAGAAAAATGCCAAGCTTTGTGGTGTGCGTGCTAAGTCACTCAGTCATGTCTGACTCTTTTCAACCCTATGGACTATAGCCCGCCAGGCTCTGCTCCAAGGGATTCTCCAGGCAAGAATACTGGAGTGGGTTGCCATTTTTTCCTCCAGGGGAACTTCCCGACCCAGGAATCTAACTCACATCTCTTTATGTCTCTTGCATGGGCAGGTGGGTTCTTTACCACTGGCACCACCTGAGAAGCCGAAGTTCTTAGTGTTACTCAGACACCCTAGCTCTAGACTTTGGACATTGCAGCAGCAACAGCAGCAGCAGAAGTAACATAAGTTAACCCAACACATCAGGAAGCGTAGAGACTGCATTTGTTTCCTAGGAGAAATTGAGTAAAAAGCTTTCCTCCTGGAATAGAAAGTGCAAAATGACTGTTAATCTTGATAATCTGCTCAAGGGAAACTAGTCTTTAGAGACTAATATTTCAGACTAAGGGAAAACAGGCTGCCAGAAACAAAGGCTCGTGAAATCCTTCAACATGATATTCAATTGGGAGCACAATTTATGTAAAATATCTTAAGATGGGTGTGCTGTTTGAGATACAGCAGATGCATCTTAATGGGAGCTGGGGCAATTAATTATAATCAATAGACTCGATGATGCATGATCTATTAAGATATCAAGGAAATAATTCAGTTTAACAAATATTTATTGAACACTCTGGTAAGATTTATGAAAGATGCAAATGAGGCCACATATTATCTCTGCTCTTAAGAGACTTTCTAAGAAAAAGCCTAGTTGTACCTGAAATGTATTTCCTAAAGGAAACAGAAATGGAAAACTAGTTAGTTCCATGGAACTAGTTATTGTTATTTTCATGTGAATTTAAGACTTCTTCTAAATGGAAAAATATTTAATTATACCGAGTATTTTTTTGGTAACTGTGAACTATAGGGATCAGCTAATGCTTTCAAATTATGGTGCTGGAGAAGACTCTCTTGGACAGCAAGGAGATCAAACCAGTCAATCCTAGTGGAAATCAACCCTGAATATTCACTAGAAGGGCTGAAGCTGAAGCTCCAATACTTGGGCCACCGGTGCAAAGAGCTGACTTAATGGAAAAGACCCTGATGCTGGGAAAGATTGAGGGCGTGAGGAGAAGGGAGCAACAGAGGATGAGGTGGTTGGATGGCATCACTGACCCAGTGGACATGAACAACAGAGTCTGGGAGATAGTGAAGGACGAGGGAACCTGGCGTGCTGCAGTCCACGGTGTTGCAAAGAGTTGGACATAATTTAGCAACTGAACAGCAACAATGTAGGGATCACTGATGCCTTGCTAATATCTAAATGCGTGTGTTATGACTTTCTCATATGTTCGAGTGAGAAAATTGAGTCAGACTTCCTGATGCAGAAAGAATACACATGTATTGATTACTGAACATGAAATAACTACGTTATTTTCACAGCTTGCATTTTTTTAAGCAAACTGAGAATCTTCTTCACTTCTGTTTTTTTCTCCTTTCTTTCTTTTTCTTTTGAATGCAATGCTTCCAGGATAAATCTGTCTGTCTTGCTTTGTGTCCTGTGTACAAATAAGATCCAAAGAAGGTAGAATATTTTAGTCTGACTCACTTCAGGGCAGGGTTGGCTCTGAACAAGCCTAATAGAATGGACAGTACTTTTTTTCAAATGAGAGAAAGGAGATTTGCCAAAGGAAGTGATTCTAGGTATATGCCCATGACTACTTAAGTTCACGAAAGTTTAGATGACCACTCAGGAGAAAGAGAGGAAAATTGATGATTTATTTTCACTACATAGAAGATTGGTGCTTCCCTGGTGGCTCAGAGGTTAAAGCATCTTCCTGGAATGTGGGAGACCCAGGTTCGACCCCTGGGTTGGGAAGATCCCCTGGAGAAGGAAATGGCAACCCACTCCAGTACTCTTGCCTGGAGAATCCCATGGAGGGAGGAGCCTGGTGGGCTATAGTCCATGGGGTCGCAAAGAGTCGGACACGACTGAACGACTTCACTTTCAAGTAGAAGATGGGAGAAACAGGAAATAAGATAATGTTTTAATTTCACCTTATGGTTTGAAGGTCATAACACTGAAGAGAAAGGGATGTGTGAAAACTGAGTACCTCATTATTTTGATTTTAAGGAATAGGATTTAAAAATTTGTTTAGAGTAGGTAGATGGCTTAGGGCAGTAATTCCTAAGCATGTTTTCTGTGTGATATTATATAATAAGAGGATTCCATGGGCTAATATGTCTCCCCTGGTGGCTCAGTGGTAAAGAATCTGCCTGCAGTGCTGGAGACCAGGGTTTGATCTCTGGGTTGAGAAGATCCTCTGGAAAAAGAAATGACAATCCATTCAGTATTCTTGCCTGGAAAATCTCATGGACAGAGGAGCCTGGCAGGTTACATTCTGTGGGTTCTAAAGAGTTGGACACGATTTAGTGACTCAACCACCACCACCATGTGCTAATGTATCTGTTAAAATTGCATATTTTATTCTTTTCTCCAAACTTTCAGTACACATTAGTATACAAAAGGCTGAGATATCTTAGGGTAAATAAGCCTTAAACCACATTTATTCCTTTTGACCAGAGATTTTTTAAAACCTTGCAAAATGTTAAGATTCCAAAGAGTGGTTTTGGAACGCAAATCACCATCCATTTCAAGAGAGCTTGAACATAAATTTTTTAAGGGTGAGAAAAGGTTGAAACGACTACATGAAACCATGCACAGTGAAGTATAGAAGGTATAATTTAGAAAAATTATTAAATCTCAGGAAATGGCAATAAGGAATTAAAAGGCACACTGTCTTTGGAAACTGTTAGATGTTTTTATGTCAAGGAAAAGGGTATGAATAATAATCAAACACAGAGGTGTACATATGATCTTAGACAAATTGTTAAACATAGGATTCCTGATACTTATTGAAAAAGATAACCACTTTTAAGGATGTTGGAGCTAAATAAATACCATTACTCCAAATGAAGCTTATGTTCTATATATAAACTCTCATAAACAGTGTATGTCTGGGATTCAGAACAGCACCTGTAATGGACTGCATTCTCTCTTGCCGCCAAAAAGGTATGTTGAAGTCTTAAATCCCAGAATGTCAGAATGTGACCTTTTTGGGAAATAAAGTCTTCCTACAGGATATCCAGTTAAAATGTGGTCATTAGGGTGGGCCCCGGTCCAGTATGACTGGTGTCCTCATAAACAAGGAGGTTTAGATGCAGAGACAGGCATGGACAAGGGAAGATGAAAGACATACAGGGAGAAGACGGCCGCATGACTGGAGGGTGTATCAGCAAGCTGAGCGCTGCCATGGGCTGTGAGCAGACTCCTAGGAGAGGTGAAGGAGGTCCTCCTCTAAAGTGCCCGGCGGGGCATGGCCTTCCTGAGACCTTCACTGTGCCGTCAAATGCTCTTCCACTGAGCCATACCCCTCTTGACACCTTCATTTTGGACTTCCAGCCTTCAGAACAGTGAGACCATACATTTATGGTGTTTCAAGCTGCCCAGCTTGTTGGGATTATTTTATTTTATTAATTTATTTTTGGCTGCACTGGTTCTTGGTTGCTGTTTGCAGGGGTTCTCGAGTGGTGGCGATTGGGGTCTACTCTCTAGTTGCAGTGGGTGGGTGTTTCGCTGGAGTGACTTCTCTTATGAGGCTTGGGCTATAGGTGTGGGGACTCAGTTCTTGTGGCCCTGAGGCATGTGGAATCTTCCCAGACCAGGGGTCAATTCCACATCCCCTGCTTTGGCAGGCGAATTCATCACCTCTGGATAACCAGGGAAGTTCCAGTTAGTGAAATTTTAAGCTACCCGGTTGTTGGGACTTTGTCATGGCGGCCATGGGAACCCAGAGCAGCGTGCAGCAAGGTCATGACATCAGTGTGACGTGAACCAATTCTACTTGCAGCCCTTCCATCCCTACTTCCTATAGATGCTCGGAAGCACTCCCAGCACCTGGAATCTTCAGGCTCTGTCTTCATGAGTTCTCAGACTCATCAGTACCTAGTTAGCCCCCAGTCAGTACTCCTTGGTTCCTGGGGTTATTCTTTAACACAGCCATGCCTCCTGAGTGCCCTTAGCTTGTCCAGCTGACATGAGAACGAGTGTCTGTCACCTTCATAAATGAGCTCATACTAATGTGTTAAGGAATTCACTAAAAATTTTCAAAAAAAACCACTCAACCATCTGGAAGATCATCCAAAACAGACGATGTTAATTCGAACAGATGATGTTGACAGCATCCGAAACAGATGATGCTAATAATGTTCTTGTTCAGTCACTGAGTCATGTCCAACTCTTTGCGACCCCATGGACTGCAGCATGCCAGGCTTCCCAGTTCTTCACAATCTCCCAGTGTTTGCTCAAACTCATGAGTCGGTGATACCATCCAACCATCTCATTCTCTGTCACTCCTTTTTTTTTCCTGTCTTCAATCTTCCCCAGCATCAGGATCTTTCCCAATGTTGGCTCTTTGCATCAAAGTGGCCAGAGTGTTGGAGCTTCAGCTTCAGCATCAGTCCTTCCAATAAGTATTCAGGATTGGATTCCTTTAGGATTGACTGCTTGGCTCTCCTTGCTGTCCAAGGGACTGTCAAGAGTCTTCTCCAACACCACAGTTCTAAAGCATCAATTCTTTAGCACTCAGCCTTCTTTATGGTCCAACTGTCACATCCATACATAACTACTGGGAAAACCATGCATGAAGAAATGCATCTCTATTCCAAAGGAAAGCTCCAGAAGTCCCACCTCCAGTGTTATTCCATTTCCTTGGATTTCTGCAGGGAAATCCTACATGTCCTTGTGGTCACCCAGCTTTCAGCTTTGTCTCCCGTGGTTTTGCCACTGATGCACAGGAGGACTATGCTCCGCACACAGCCCGCTGCATTGCTGACTCCCCTTTGCACGTGTATCTGCCTTTTCACTAGGCTGTGCACGCACCTTATCTTTTCATATACCACAACTGTGATCAGAGTGGGCACATGGTACACATTTTTGAAATGTTGAACCAAATCTCACTCAAGGCCGAGAGATTTTTGGCAACATGGATAACTTCATTGGGTACATTTCAAGCAGTTTGAAAAAAATCTGTCTGAAGAATAAAAGAGCACTTGATGGAAAAGAAATGAGGACAGTCTTTTATAATCAGATAAGAAGAGAGGCAGAGTCAGTATCTTAGATGAGCCATGCTGATTCCTCAAGGCCCAGTGTTTGACAGCAGCCATGTCAATTTTTAGATCTGCCTAAACTAGTTCTCCAGTAGTATTTAAATACTGTCCTGCTGATTTTTTCCCCATTCTTATTCACTTTTGGCTTGGTGAGTGTTATAGAATATTGTTGTTTATAGGCTGCATCTTTTATTAACCACAAATGATAATATACTACTTCTACTTGCCAGAAAGATCTCTTTTCTTTTGTTTTCAGGAGGCTTTTATGTTACTGATAAACACCTGCTAAATGTAAAGCACTAGAGACACGAATATCTGTTTCATCCATTTGAGGGGATTTTCCTTTAGAATGGGAAATATTGCAGATATTATTAAAAGTGCAAAGTTGTATATAAAATATATTTCAAGAGTGGTATAGATAATAAGAATTATGACATTCTAATAAGGAGCATTATTGGATATGTTCTCAGCTGGGTAATATTTTCAGCTGGATCTTAAAAAATAGCAGAGTTTTTTTAAAATTAATTAATTTATTTTAATTGGAGGCCAATTACTTTACCATATTGTAGTGGTTTTTGCCATACATTGACATGAATCCACCATGGGTGGACACGTGTTCCCCATCCTGAACCCCCCTCCCACCTCCCTCCCCATCCCGTCCCTCAGGGTCATCCCAGTGCACCAGCCCCGAGCACCCTGTCTCATACATCAGACCTGGACTGGCGATCTGTTTCACAATGATAATATACATGTTTCAGTATTCTCTCCCATCATCCCACCCTCTCCTTCTCCCAAAGAGTCTGAAAGTCTGTTCTTTACATCTGTGTCTCTTTTGCTGTCTCGCATATAGGGTCATCGTTACCATCTTTTAAAATTCAATATATATGCGTTAATATGCTGTATTGGTGTTTTTCTTTCTGACTTATAGGCTCCAGTTTCATCCACCTCATTAGAACTGATTCAGATGCATTCTTTTTAATAGCTGAGTAAGCTTCCACTGTGTCTATGTACCACAGCTTTCTTATCCATTCATCTGCCGATGGGCATCTAGGTTGCTTCCATGTCCTAGCTATTGTAAACAGTAAACATAGCACAGTTTTTGTATAAGTAGAGATAAAAGTATAGCAAATTTACAGCAATTCATTATTATTATTATTACCTAATGAATGCTGTCATTAACTTTTAATAGACGAAGATTTTTATGTTTAAGCAACAGTTCCAGAGAAAGCTCTAGAAGTTTCAAGACTTACTGAAAAGTGACAGTAATCAAAACAGTATAACTGACAAAAAGGTAGACACACATCAGTAGAAGAGAGTGGAGAATATAGAAATACACCCAGGCAGATATGGTCAATACATTTTGACAAAGTTGCTAAGGTAATTCCAGTAGGAAGTTATAATCATTTTTATAAATGATGTTATAACAGTTAATTATATATCAGACAAATAAACATCAACCCATACCTCACAGCACAGATAAGATTTAAATTGAAATAGATGTAGATCTAAGCATAAACATTAAAACTATAAAACATCTATTAGAAAACATGATAAAATCTTTCCAAACTTGGATTAGGTAAATATTTCTTGAAAAGCACACTGAATACCAGAAATACACAATGGAATATTACTCAGCTATTAAAAAGAATGCATTTGAATCAGTTCTAATGAGGTAGATGAAACTGGAGCCTATTATACAGAGCGAAATAAGTCAGAAAGAAAACACCAATACAGTATATTAACATATATATATGGAATTTAGAAAGATGCCAGATTTGCCCATATCTTAACCCCCAGAACCTCTAAATATGTTAGTTGTTGTTTAGTTGCTAAGTCATTTCCGAATCTTTTGTGACCCCATGAACTAAGCCTGCCAGATGCCACTGTCCCTGGTATTTCCCAGGCAAGAATACTGGAGTGGGTCGCCATTTCCTTCTCCAGGGGATCTTCCTGACCCAGGGATGGAACGCACATCTCCTACATTGCAGGCACGTTTTTTAGCAGTGAGCTACTCAGTTCAGTTCAGTCGCTCAGTCGTGTCAGACTCTTTGCAACCCCATGAATCGCAGCATGCCAGGCCTCCCTGTCCATCACCAACTGCTGGAGTTCACTCAAACTAACGTCCGTCGAGTTGGTGATGTTTTCCAGCCAGCTCATCCTCTGTTGTCCCCTTCTCCTCCTGCCCCCAATCCCTCCCAGCATCAGAGTCTTTTCCAATGAGTCAAATCTTTACATGAGGTGGCCAAAGTATTGGAGCTTTAGCATCATTCCTTCCAAAGAAATCCCAGGACTGACCTCCTTTAGAATGGACTGGTTGGATCTCCTTGCAGTCCAAGGGACTCTCAAGAGTCTTCTCCAACACCACAGTTCAAAAGCATCAATTCTTCGGTGCTCAGCTTTCTTCACAGTCCAACTCTCACATCCATACATGACCATTGGGGAAACTATAGCCTTGACTAGAGGGACCTTTGTTGGCAAAGTAATGTCTCTGCTTTTGAATATGCTATCTAGGTTGGTCATACTTTCCTTCCAAGGAGTAAGCGTCTTTTAATTTAATTGCTGCAGTCACCAGGGGAGCCCAAATATGTTAGATTGCATAGCAAGAACTACTTTGCAGGTATGATTATGTGATGAGAGAAGGTTTTCTTGCATTATCAGGGTGAGCTCAGTCCAACTGAGGGAATCTTATCAAAGTAGAGAGAGAGGTGACTAAGGAAGATGAGATGCAATGTTCCTGACTTTGAACATGCAGGTAGGTGAACATGGACCTAGGAATGTGTGCAGGTTCTGGAAGCTGGGAAGCTGAGAAAAGGCATCCTTTGTCAGAGCCTCCAAAAACGAATGAAAGAGCTGGGTCAGTTCAATAGAAATATGTTGTTTATAGCAAAAGAATAATTCTTCATCCTCCCCTAAAATGAATGACTTGAAAATAAGCTGTGATGTGGAAATAGTAATGATTAATTATAGAGGATGGTAATCACAGGTGATCTGATACCCACAACTTACAAAGGCTGTCACAGTCAACCCTGCCTTGGTGAAAATTTGATAAACATTTTTCAGTATGGCTTTTTAGCTCCTCTAATTGCCCAGCCTAATTAACAATCCTAGAGTTCATGTTTGAATGGATGGTAGTTGTAATAGTTTAAGGCATGGATGAAATACTAATGAGAAGTTTTTTACCTTTTCACAATGAAGAACACTTAGTGTCTTAATTTACAAAGCAATCAGTTACATCGAGCTTTCTGTATTTGTGTTGAATATCCAACCTCATGGCTTCCTCCCTCACATTTAGGAGACAGCTTGGCTTTGAGAAAAGCCTAGAAACATTAACTTTCTGCCTCTCAGTCTCTGGATTGAATTGCGTCTCCACTCTCCCTTCACGCCTCTGCTCCAGAGCAGACGTGGATTTCTTCTCCTGTCTCAGTTGAGCAGGTCTTCTGTGTCTATCTCTGTGTCATCCTGTCCCCAGAGAGAACTTGTTTGCAAAGTTTACCCCGTTATCTCTTTTCTCATTGCCTACTTGTTATTTCCAAATAATATTTAAACCTGCTCAGATATTTTCTTCCTTAACTTCCCTCCCAGGGTTGCCTGTATTAGCATTTCACAAACCAAGCTGCTCCTCAGAACCTTCTGGGATGATTCTTCCAAGTACATTTATTCTAGCTCTGTAACGAGAAGTTCAGATTCAGTAGGTATTCTATAAGTATTAGTGACTTGCCTTTTATTATTTAATCACTTTATTTTTAATGAACCAGCCAAGTCCATGTAAATATCAAAATCGTTTTTTGTTTACACTATTTTTGTGTTGCACTGTGCTGCTATTGGACACAATGGTCAAAGAAATGAAGGATTACATGTTTTATGACTTAAAATACTGTTAGTAGAGAACTTATGAGTTCAAATCACATCGTGTTTGTGACAATTCTTTACTGCTAAGGGGATGATCATATGTTAGATATAATAAAGAAGGCTGAGTGCCAGAGAATTGATGCTTTTGAACTGTGGTGCTACAGAAAACTCTTGAGAGTCCCTTGGACTGCAAGGAGATCAAACCAGTCAATTTTAGAGGAAATCAACCCTGAATATTCACTGGAAGGACTGATGCTGAAGCTGAAGCTCCAATACTTTGGCCACCTGATGTGATGAGCTGACTCATTGGAGAAGACCCTTATGCTGGGAAAGATTGAAAGCAAGAGGAGAAGGGGACAACAGAGGATGAGATGGTTGGATGATATCACTGACTCAATGGACATGAGTTTGAGCAAACTCCAGGAGATGGTGAAGGACAGGGAAGCCTGGCGTGCTGCAGGTAGCAATGTGTTTGACATAGTGACTGAACAGCAACAATATAAAATACCAGCTTTCAGTATCTCTTTCAACTCCCATTCATTCCTTAGCTTACCTGCTCAATAATACTTGTGTCTGTCTTTGGGAGTCAAGCAGTGGTCCTGAGACAAGAAACAGGGAATTTTTGTAAAGCATTTTATCACATTATTTGGCACACTGAAAATACATGAATATGAAAACTTGGAAATATTTAACATGCATAAAAATATGGCTATCTAGCAAACTTTGAATAGCCCAAAGTGTAGGGCAGCACAGAAATGCTTACTAAACTTTCTGTTGCTTAACTACTCTAGAAATAGAACTTTAAAAGCCTATTGGGACTTTCATGACATCCTTAAGCAGCTTGTAGATTTGGAAATTTTACCTATTTATACATTAAAGTCACACTGTGATGGAAGACTCTGTAAGCCAGACCTGTGACTACATGTCATAGATTGTGATTTGCAGCAAAGGAGGAGCTGGTTCTTAATAAAGCAAAGCTGTCTTTCTATAGAGCTCCGTTATAGGCCCAACTTTTGGGCTAATACTTTTGCTAATACCTTTTGGGGTAACAGTATTGACTTCCATATTTATTTCCAGTCTTATTTATAATCGAAATTCCTCTGAGAGCATATTTTTGGGTGTCCTATTTATGTTTAGCAATCTTTTCATTTATTGCTAATAATAACAATAAAATCTCTTATTTTGGAGGACTCCAGCTTCCCTGGTGGCTCAGATCATAAAGAATCTGCCTGTAATTCAGGAAATGAGGGTTTGATCTGTAGATTGGGAAAATCCCCTGGAGAAGGGAATGGCTACCCACTCCACTCTTCTTGCCTGGAGAATCCCATGGACAGAGGAACCTGCCGGGCTATAGCCCATGCGGTTGCAGAGTCTAATGTGACTGAGTGACTAACACTTCTACTTTCCCTTTTCATTTAATTCTGTGTGTTTTGAAAAGAAGTGATTTCAATGGCTGAACAGGCAATAGGTCTATCTGTATCAGCTCTCTTGTCTGTATTTTTGGAGTGAGTGGTTAATTTTTACTTTTTTATTTTTTACTAGACTTCTCATGATGTCTTTGACAGCTGGCTTCTAGGTAGTTCTGTGTAGGTGAGTTCAAGGCATTTAGGTGTTAAATTCCTAGATATGTTTAGCCAGCATTTGTGTTTCTTACTCTCATTAATGGGAATGTGCAGCCTTCAGAAATGAGCAGACTGTAACGTTTCCTTTCTTATCGTTGACCAGATGTCTCGTGTGCTTCCCTGAAACCCTGACTGGCTCAGTTCACTGCCCCCATTTAAGTTGAATGTTCCTCATGCATGAATGATTCAGTTGGTGCTTACATTTCTCCGTTTATGTATTTAGCAGATGTTGGTTGAGTTTTGTAGATTCAGCAGTGAACCTAAAGTATCTTCATTTGATTTGATGGCTTTTCTGGTTATCCTCATAAATGTTTAGCCTTGGTACCCAGTGACATGCGATTTAACCAACTCAGAAGCTCCCTACATTTTTAGGGTTAGTGTTCCATGACTTGGTATTGAATTCCATATTTATTTCCAGTCTTATTTAGAATTGAATTGCCTCTGAGAGCACATTTTTGGGTGTCATCTTCATATTTAGCAATATTTTCATTTATTGCTAATAATAACAAGTATTCAGTATTAACTATCTACCAGAATTGTTCTTTATATAATATGCATATTGATGCTTTATATAAATGAACTCATTTAATCTTTACAGCCATCATATGAGGTGGATACTATTGTTGTTCCTCTTTTACAGATGAAAAAATTGGGGCACAGACAGGTCAGTCAACTAGTCAGCTAGTAAGTGGCAGAACAGGTGTTTAAACCTTAGCCATCTGGCTCTGGAGACAGTGCTCGTAACTGCTACCTGGAGTGTTCATTTGGTACATGCTTTTTAATATAGTTCATGCATACAGTTGTACAAGTTTAATATAGAACATAAAAAGACATGTAGCAATATTTGTGTTGTAAAACCAACTTTAACTAGATATAAAGCCACTTTTTTCAATCAAATTAATTGCTATTAATTCATGATGTCTTTCACCCTCAGGATCTTCTACCTTTCTGCCTAAATGCACTGTCTGGTACATCATTGGACACCTGTGTTTGCATCTCTAGCACCCATGGTTTTCACAGCCCTTGTATAATTTTATTTCAAAGATAAAAGGAGTGATGAGTGAAGAGATAAGAAGTGCTGTGGACAGAACCGTATCCCCCCTGTAAATTCATAAGTGCTCATGCTCGGTTGCTTCAGTCATACCTGATTCTTTGCAACCCTGTGGACCGTAGCCTGCCAGGCTCCTCTGTCCATAGGATTCTCCAGGCAAGCATACCAGAGTGGGTTTCCATTTCCTCCTCCAGGAGATCTTCTAGACACAGGGATCAAACCCGTGTCTCTCATGTCTCCTGCACTGGCAAGCAGGTTCTTTACTACTGTCACCATCTGGGAAGCTCCTAAATTCATATATGGAAGCCTTAATCTTCAGTGTGGTGCTGTTTGGAGGTGAGGCCATTGGGAGGATATTAGGGTTTGATGTGGTCATGAGAGTGAGGCCCTCATGATGGGATTAGTGGCTTTATAAGAACAGGAGAAGAAGATCACTGTCTCTGCTGTGGAGGATGCAGAGTAAAACTGGCCGTCTACAGACCAGGAAGAGAGCTCTCACCAGAAGTGGAAGTGCTGGCTGGCGCCTTGACCTTGCACTTTCTAACCTCAAAAGTGTGGAAAGTAAAAGTGCGCTGTTTAAGCCACTTAGGCTATTGCATTCTGTTAAAGCAGCCTGCCCAGAAAAAGACAAGAAAGAAGCAAAAGAGCAGTTAGAGGTGGAATTCTCATGGGAACTATAATCTAACTTTAACCAGGTCTCAAATCTATTTTTTTCTCTATTTTGGTTATAAAATTCCTAAAAACTATAACTAAAGGTTGAAAGATATATATATCTACTTATATATACTCAGTTATTAAACATATGCTTAGCTATATAAATATGTACTTTAAATAGTTATATATATATATGTACTTGCAAATGAATACACTTCGTTGAACTTTCTGGTTTCATGAGCTGTTAAATACTTTAAAATTTATTATTGTAGAATAAACATTAAAAACTTTTTGTCAGCATCATCTTTGTATGTGTTTAAAGATTATTTCCTGGCATGTATCACCATCAAATGACATTGTTATTTCTTAACATTTGTATTATTCACTTGTATCTGTTGGTTTGTCGAACTGCATGAACATGTATGAGGCAACCTGGCTGTAAGATCCACAGCTCCCTTAAGAACTCAGACTGCCGGGGTGGGGGAGGTGGTGGTGCCGGGGGCAGCATGAGGAACTCTGCCCATGGCAAAGGTCATGAGGAAGGAAGCTTGGCATACGCAAAGGCGTGATCAAGCCTCAGGAAACCCCCTGTTCCCGAGCATCTACCGCAAAAACCAGAGTCTGTTTTGTGCTCTCACCTACACCTCTGACTTTACGGGGGGCTCTCCCCCATAACTATTTCTCTTGGATAAGGAGTAAACGTGCAACTCCAGTTAATAAAAATTCCTGGGCGTGACAAAAGTGTTTCAACTTACAAACTCTAAAGGTTATCTAGCCTGCCTGTATAGGTTCGTCCGGCCACAACAGCCCCCCAACCGTGAGAGGCATGAGATGTTTTAGACTTACTAAAGGCAAATTCTTGTGGGAAGTTAGAAATTATTAGTATAGTGGGTTGGTTGGGAATTATGTTGGTGAAGGGTTTTTTCATTTGTTGTGCCAATGATTGCTGCTAATTCCCTGCCCTGGGTGGGACAAGGGTGTCTCAGGTCAAATCTCTCTGCTGACAGACTAGCTTGTGTGACAACCTCTCAACCATAAACAGCACAGAGAGTTTTGGGGTATTTTGAAGTTAGCATAGGGCTTTTCTCATTTTTGAGTCAATGATTGCCACCAAGTCTCCATATCCTTAGGCACCTGGGAGTATATTAATCAATGTATTTGGAATATAGAAAAGGAAATATAGTATTTTTTGATTTTAGCAATAATAGACTTTTTGAGTTAATGAATTTTCTCTTTTGTTATAGACCACTGTACTTTGTTATAAATCACTGTGTCCTTGCTATGTAAAAATGTAACTTTATCACTATCTTAAGACTAAACAGATCTTAAGGGGAATATTGGTGAAAGGATTTTTATTTGTTGGGCTGATGTTTGCTGCTAAATCTCCATATTCCTTGCCTTTATAATAAATGTAACTGGCATATAGGAGAAATAAGTATTAACCTTTAAGATTAATCATGTTAACCTTGGGTTAAATAAATTCCTTTCTTGATTGTAACTCACTACGCCTTCACCCTATACGAATGCAACTTTATTTGGAGGGTGGTGCCTGGTTTAAGAAAAAAATAAGTTTTTTTTTCTTGGAAAAAATAAGTTTTTTGGTTATCTGAAAGGGTTGTAAATGTCAGCAGGCAGAAATGGCCTGAAGATGATGTAAAACCCCTAAGACCTTTTTTTTTTAATGTAAAGCACCTGATTTTGATAAAGGTCAGGACTGCTGACCCCCACGTGACTCTGTATTCATCCTTATATGTAACAAAAGGTATATAAAAAAGCCTAAAAGATAAAGAAATGAGATCAGTTCCTGGAAAGACTGACTCCCCCATGTCGTTTCTTTCTTGCTCCCTGTTTTTCTGGCTGAATTCCCATCTGGAGCATGGATGCTATTCCATGTAAACCAAGTTATTCAGCCTTCTTTTTCTCCACAAATATTTTCTACTACACTATCCGTTTCTAATCTCTCTCTATATATCTGTAATTAAATAAGTTTTTTCTAGGACGCCGATTCCGTCCCCTCCTTCAAATTACCCTGGATCCACCAACTTCACTTTTTATTTAAATGTTCTTCTAAGACCAAATGACTAGAACTAGAGGAACTGCACTGAGGTTGGTATTCATATAATCAAAAATTTAGATTTTTTTCCCTATGGATCTAGCTCTGAAGTTATATACTTGAAATACTTTTTCCTAAAAACTTAGTGAATACTAGATAAATAACCAACCCAAATATGGAAATCTGAAGAAATCACAGCCACTTTTTGGTCAAAAAACAGTCAACTTCTAAGATGACACATTGTTTCCGAGAGCTATAAAATAGAGGAAAAAAAGAAAAAGTTTCTGGAATTGAGCTACATCTTGAGTACGTGCTAGACGTGTGGATTGGGCTGTGAGCTCCTTCAAATTTTAATTTGTAAAATTTCATTATGCCAACTATACTGTCCAGGAGAATAGATGAAGTTACTTGACCAAAAGAACATTTGTATACTGGTTGTGTTCTACATTTTTTTCTATGCCCAAAATATCCCTATCATTTAAAGGGATCATTCTAATATTACTGAATTATTTAGGGCAAGATATATGAACTGGAACCAGTATTACTCTTAGTGAGACTCTCAAGTTATATTTCTATCAGCTTTGAAAGATTCAGCCAGAAGGGATTCAGCAAAACATAAAATATTGTGCATGTGTTTGCTTAATTTATGTAGGTGCATATTTGGAATTGGCATCGCATAGAGAAGTTTATAATTTATAAACTGACAGGAATGGATGAAAATGTGGTACACAGATGCAATGGAATATTACTCAGCCATTATAAGGAATGAAATGATGCCATTTGCAGCAACATGGATGGAACAGGAGATATCACACTGACTGAAGTCAGTCTAACAAGGAAATATATTGTATGACGTTGCTTATATGTGGAGTCTAAAAATAAATTATGCAAATGAACTTATAAAACAGAAAAAGACTCACAGACTTAGAGAATGAACTTATGGTTGCCTGGGGAAGGATGTGCAGGGAAAGGACAGTTAGGGAGTTTGGGATGTTACATTTAAAATGGATAGCCAACAAGAACCTACTGTATAGCACGTGGAACTCTGCTCAGTGTTATGTGGCAGCCTGGATGGAAGGGGAGTTTGGAGGAGAATGGATACATGTATATATATGACTGAGTCCCTTCACTGTGCACCTGAAACTCTCACAGCATTGTTATTCGGCTATATTCCAATATAAAATAAAAAGTAAAATAAGTGTACACTGGTTGATCAAAAAAACAGAAGCAGTTGTTAATAGAATATAGATTGATGTTATTAAAAATATCACTCTTAGCTTTCAGTATACTATCATAATGGTAGATACAAAATATTAAGGAAACACATTGAAAAGATAGTTGATAAATTAAAAAAATTAAGTTAAATTCTAAATGGCTTTAATAATGACTGGCTGAAATGGAGTTGGGAGTTGCATAGCAGAGGGAATGAAAACCATTTTTCTTTCCACTAGACTTGAGGCCATTTATCTGTCATCCTCTGTTTTTCCTGACTCTCTTCCTGAGGGCTGTGTGTGTTGCTCTTTGCTCACAGAGGTGGTTTTGTTTATTTCACATTTTTTATGTTTTATATGTAGTTCTCCACATAATCATGAAAATCTGCCTGTAAGCCTCAAAGCATTTAGACATGCTTTGAATTAAGGATCCAAAACAGAGTAATAATCTTCCTTTAGAAGTCCTTGATACACTCTGCACCAGGAGGATCCTGTTCTCTTATGGACAGCATGCTGGTTTTGTTTTCCGAATGTTTTAAACTCAAAGGGGAAAAAATGTTAACTTCTTAAATAAAAGTGGTCATCAACCGCTGTTCTCATTTGAACATAGTCTGTCTTAATTTAACAGACTTTATAGTAAAGGGTCTAGAATATTTTTTATTTGATGATTTTTGTGTGTTAGTCGCTCAGTCATGTTTGACTCTTTGCAATTCCATGGACTTTAGCCTGCCAGGCTCCTCTGTCCATTGGATTCTCCAGGCAGGTTGCCATTCCCTTCTCCAGGGAATTTTCCTGATTCAGGGATTGAGCTCTGATTTCCTACATTGCAGGCTGATTCTTCATTGTCTGAGCCATCAGGGAAGACCCAAATGATTTTTAAAGGCAAGCTATTCAGGCCACAGATACTGTATCTTTAGAATAAGGCCAAATGAAGTCTCAAGCTGTGTCTTAGTAGAGTGTATTATTCTGATTATGTGGAGGAGAGGACAACAAAATGCTGTATAAAACTTTTGAGATCCTTTCTTTAAAAGCTTTCTTTGCTGATGCTTTTTTCCCTGGAGATGACATGGAGAGACAGCCACATCTCCTTCCAGGTGGTTCTTTCTTGCATGTGTGCTAAGTCACTCAGTCGTGTCTGACTCTGTGACCCCATGGAGCCCACCGGGCTCCACCAGGCAAGAATCCTGGAGTGGGTTGCCATGCCCTCCTCCGGCAGATCTTCCTGATCCAGGGATCGAACCTAGGTTTCCCAAATCTCCTACCTTGGAAGGTGGGTTTTTTGCTTGTTTGTTTTTTTAACCACTGGTAACATCTGGGAAGTGCAGTGATTCTTTCTTATTTACTGACTTTAGCTGCTCTGGTCACACGAGTGCCCTCCAGGAAGGCTTCATGGCTGTGGCAGAGCTGCCTCTTCTATTCCTGAGTCTTTAAGCCTTTCTTTCAGAGAACAACTTCCTGCCCTAGGTTTGAGTCTCAGGTACCTGGTGTCAGGGAATTGTGTGAAGCTGTCTATCCTGATACCTTGCAAGACCTTGTGATGGCATTATATTAGATGATGCTTGTATACCTGGTGATCTCTCCCTCCATGAGCAGGTCCGGTCCTGCTGAGCTGTGTCATCACGGAGTGCTTCTAGGAGGAGGTGCCACAGCTGTGGAGTCATGAGTCAACATGCTTCCCATCACTCCCTTTTCAGTGGACTTCTCAGTACAGCATCACCAGCTACATCATAGCTGATCAGCAAGTCCTGTTCCTGTGCTCCAGAGAAGGCAATGGCAACCCACTCCAGTACTCTTGCCTGGAAAATCCCGTGGGTGGAGGAGCCTGGTAGGCTGCAGTCCTGGTAGGTTGCGAAGAGTCGGACATGACTGAGCAACTTCCCTTTCACTTTTCACTTTCATGCATTGGAGAAGGCAATGGCAGCCCACTCCAGTGTTCTTGCCTGGAGAATCCCAGGGACGGGGGAGCCTGGTGGGCTGCCTTCTATGGGGTCGCATAGAGTTGGACACGACTGAAGCGTTTTAGCAGCAGCAGCAGCTCCTGTGCTCCAGATGAATTTCTGCAAGTTGCATTTCCATAACCAGTCCTGCCTCATTCTCAGAACATTCAAAACTGAAATCAGCTCCACCATGACCCCCACTAAACCTGCAGGGTCTTCCAAGTCCCCAGTCTGCAATGAGCTGTCTGGGAACTGTTCTAGACTTTTTCTCTCTGGCCTTCCCCTCCCTTTCTCGCTGACCTTTGTCATGTCAATGGCTTACTTCCAGCCCCTACAGTTTGGCATTGAACCCCTGTGAAAGTGATGAGTTTGAGCTCTCTGCTTTCAAGTTCGTTGCCTGACAATCTGTCTCTAATCTTTTTAAAGAAAAGAGAACGAGATGTAATTTATACTCAGATGACTTGTGCCAGGGTTACTTTTCTAAAAAGAAAATCAGAATCTGTGATTCTCCAGCTCGAGCTCATGAAGTGCCTCCCACTGGCTGTAGGTTTCTTATCTATAAAGCAGGGATAGTCGAGGCTGTCCTACAAATTTATTATGGGCACTCAGTTAGATAATGGATATAGTGCCTATCTTGTCCTGAAAGTACGTTGTTATTAATGTGGCCAAGGCCCCAGCCCCCTTGTCCTCAGCTCTTTGCCACGTGGCTCTCCAGAAACAGCGCTGGGTCGATACTGCCCCCTGCAGGCTGGGTTTCAAAATCATTCGGGGCTTTAAAAAGTCATTTGGGGCTTCTCTTGTGGCTCAGGTGGGTTTCAGTACTATTCCTCTTTGAAACTTCTCATGGCAAAACCCTCCCTTGCTCCTGAATATGAACTCCTTGGCCGCCAAAAGACTGTTTGTTAATTTCTGAAATAATATATGTGAAGCACTTGGCCTGATTCTTGGAAGAAATGTCTTTTACTGGTTAAATGCCATGTCTACACTTGCATCCATATCTGAATCCACATCTATACTTGTTTATACTTTACCTGTATCTGGCTATACTTACACTTGTGAAAGAAAGTGAAAGTGTTGGTCCCTCAGTTGTGTCAGACTCTTTGCAGCCCCATGGACTGTAGCCCGCCATGCTCCTGTGTCCATGGGATTCTCCAGGCAAGAATCCTGGAGTGGGTTGCCATTCCCTTCTCCAGAGGATCTTCCTGACCCAGGGATTGAGCCTGAGTCTCCTGCACTGCAGGCAGATTCTTTACCATCAGAGCCACCCTCAAGAAAGATGGTAACTTACTTGAACCTGGATCTATCTCCAGACATATTGAAATCCCTACCTATATCCAATCATCTATACTATTAGGAGAACGATCCTGTTAAAATAACATGGAGACCAGGCTTCAAGATCTCCCAAGCAGACAAAACCTTTTTAGGTCACATAAGCAAAACAAAATCTAGTTCACTGCATGAACAGAAGTGAACCTTAGCTTGTTTCTTATAAATAAACACCTCTGGTAATCACAAGAGAAACTTTAGTCTTCTTACTGAAAATGGTATAAGATATCACTTTTGCCCAATTCCCTGCTGTGTGGCTTCCCTGGTGGCTCAGGGAATAAAGAATCTGCCTGCAATCCAGGAGCCGCAGGAGACACAGGTTCAATCTCTGGGTCGGGAAGATTCCCTGAAGGAGGAAATGGCAACCCCCTCCAGTATGCTTGCCTGAAGAATCTCACGGACAAAGGAGCTTGGCGGGCTATAGTACAGGAGTTGCAAAGAAGTCGGAAATGACTGAAGCAACTTGGCACTCATGCACTGCTGTATGGCAACCCCTCTTTTAAAAACGAATTAGTGTTAAAGTCAAACAATCTTAGTTTCACTTTCTAAGCCACCTGCAATGTTATTTCTTTTGAGCGTCATGTCGGTTTTGGATTTCAGAGCTCCCGGTTTGAAAACTATTTTTATGTGCACAATCTACTCTTACTAATTATTTTTTATTGATCTAATGCTTTTAATTGTGCTCTTCCTGGGTTTTTACACTGTGTTTAAAATGCACATTTCATTGTGACACTTCTCTGATTAAAAAGACTCAAGTATCTTCAGAATCTAGAGGATGAAATGCAGAGCCCTTGGAGGGGCCGCAAGGCTGTGATCTGATTCTTGGTGGATTCAGTCTTCTCTACAGGACAAAGATGTCCTAAAGCTGGGAAGCTCCCTGGATGGACCTCTGAGATCTGTGTACGTGCCATTGACAATATCTGTTTACCTTTGTACCTGTTCTGGAAGCGCTCCAGGTATCAGCTCTGAGAAGCAGATTCTAAGCACTTAATCTTTATTATCTCATTTCATCCACCTCATTGCTGGGTGGGATAATTATCACTATAATTCCCAGCTCGTTATTGAGGAGACGTAGGCGGAGAAGTTTAAAATGTGCCTGTGGTCATATGGCATTTTCTTTCTCCACTGGATTTGAAATTTCCAAGGTAGAGACAGTTCAAGTTTAATAATTAACCAGTGTAGCTGTAATGTCTGCTGAGGAGATGAAAAGTTCACCCATAACACGTCAGATACCTGCTTCAGCCTCACCACTTTCTATGAAGCCAGAGCATTATCACTGTGACAACTTCACACTGATTTTTCCAGAACGTGTCTTGCCTCCAAAGACCCTTTGGTCTTTCTTCCTTTGGTTTGCTGTGTTGCTGATTTGTGAATCTAAATGTGGCTTAATACTGATAGTGTCAGGTTTCCACTCTGAATTTCCAACCTTAGGGGCTGGATATAGGCATGACAGTGTTCTGCAACCCTGAGTCACATGTCTGCCAGGCAGATTCAAGTTCCTCCTGCGTTAGTTGCCCACAGTGTTTGGTGAGCCTCAAGGAGCAGTGGTTAGTAAAGGACTAACGAGTTAGTCTTAGGATTTGGACATCAGCAAGGGTAGCAGGTTTCCCTGGTGGCTCAGATGGTAAAGTGTCTGCCTACAATCTGGGTTCGATCCCTGAGTTGGGAAGATTCCCTGGAGAAGGAAGTGGCAACCCACTCCAGTATTCTTGCCTGGAGAATCCCACGGACAGAGAAGCCTGGTGGGCTACAGTCCATGGGGTTGCAAAGAATCAGACAAGACTGAGTAACTTCCCACACACACACAAGGGTAGCAGAAGGTTTCTCAGGTGGCTCAGTGGTAAAGAATCCACCTGCCGATGCAGGAGACCTGGGTTCTATCCCTGTGTTGGGCAGATGCCCTGGAGATGGAAATGGCAACCCATTCTAGAATTCTTGTTTGGGAAATCCCATGGACAGAGCAGCCTGGCAGGATACAGTCCACCGGGTCACAAAGAGTTGGACACAACTTAGTGACTAAAACAACAATAGCAACATCAAGTGTAGGAAGAAGCATCTCCAGGTCTGTTCAGTGATACTCAACTCTCCACTTAATGATTAACTTGTCTAAGGGCCAGAGCACTAAATTTACAAAACATACTGACTTAAAGGATGGTTTTTAACAGTTTTGACAAGATTGTTACTGACTTTAAAACAAAGTTTTAAGAACTTTAGTAAGAAATATTGATTTCCTAAATGTGTAAAATATGTCTATATGCTCAGTCGCTCAGCTGTGTCTCTTTGTGACCCCATAGACTGTAGCCCACCAGTCTCCTCTGTCCGTGGAATTTTCCAGGCAAGAATACTGGAATGCGTTGCCATTTCCTTCTCCAATATGTCTATATATTCTTGACAAATCGGTAAATTGGTGAATTCAGCAAATTAGCCCTATTGTTGAGAAAACTCTTCTGACACCAGTGTGTTCATGAATTTGAACTCCAGGAGGACATAGAACTTGAGTATCTTGTTTAATGTTGTTTTCTTAATGCTCAGCAGTGTGCCTAGAACATAATTAATTGAATAAATCTTTGTCAAATACATTAATAAATGTGTATATGAAATTGTGGTTGACTGTTGTACAGAAACACATTAAAATGAGCGTCAGTTCAGTTCAGTTCAGTCGCTCAGTCATGTCTGACTCTTTGTGACCCCATGAATTGCAGCACGCCAGGCTTTCCTGTCCATCACCAACTCCTGGAGTTTACCCAAACTCATGTCCATTGAGTCAATGATGCCATCCAGCCATCTCACCCTCTGTTGTCCCCTTCTCCTCCTGCCCGTAATCCCTCCCAGCATCAGAGTCTTTTCCAATGAGTCAATTCCAATGAGTCAATTCTTCACAGGAGGTGGCCAAAGTACTGGAGTTTCAGCTTCAGCATCATTCCTTCCA
>SJYC01040057.1:0-54638 GCA_006408675.1 Madoqua kirkii | reverse complement strand
TGGATGGCATCACTGACTTGATGGACATGAGTCTGAGGGAAACCCGGGAGTTCTGTGATGGAGAAGGAGGCCTGGCGTGCTGTGAGTCATGGGGTGGCAAAGAGTTGGACACGACTGAGCAACTGAGCTGAACTGAACTGAACCACAATTGTACTCAGAAAGCTGAGTGCAGAAGAATTGATGCTTTTGAACTGTGGTGTTGGAGAAGACTCTTGAGAATCCCTTGCACTACAAGGAGATCCAACCAGTCCATCCTAAATGAGACCAGTCCTCGGTATTCATTCGTAGGACTGATGCTGAATCTGAAACTCCAATACTTTGGCCACCTCATGTGAAGAGCTGACTCATTTGAAAAGACCCCGATGCTGGGAAAGATTGAAATCAGGAGAAGGGGAAAGCAGAGGATGAGATGGTTTTATGACATCACTGACTCGTTAATCATGTGTTTGGGTGGACTCTGAGAGTTGGTGATGGACAGGAAGGCCTGGCGTGCTGCGGTTTATGGGGTCACAAAGAGTAGGATATGACTCAGTGACTGAACTGAAGTGAACTGAACTAATCTCACCAACATATCATCAAACAAAAAACACCTAAACATTAAAAAGGGAAGAATAACTTTATCTCAGAATAAAACGTGGTCAGTATTGAGTATGTTTAGCTGTGAAAAGCTCACTGGCTCATCACAGTTTTTCTCACTCCACCACAGAGCACTGGCAACCTCATCAAGATCTACGTCCCAGCTCTGGATCAACATTTGTGATGCTGACCCAAACATCTTGGGGAATTTGATCTTCGCCATACCACTGCTTAAAGGATGGAGTAAAAACTCAAAGACTAATTCATGGTCCAGAGAGAGCAGAAAGGTCCCAAACCAGTGACCCTGAGTTTAAAAAAGGGAGTTGAGTGGGATGGGCAAGGGGAAAGAACACGCAGCTATCTTTGGAGAAGGTCTATCTAGGTTTCCTGGAGTTTTCCTCTGATTCTTAGTAGGATTATTATAATCAGAGACCTATACTCTGAAAAATTCATGCTTTAGGAGTACTCATTTCTTCTTTCTATACTTTGGCAAAAGCTTAAAAGCTTTTCTCTGCCTCACAGAGTCTGTGATATCCACGGGTCTTTCCTTCTTTCTTTCAGCCCTTTTGTTTCTTTCTTCCCTCTCCCCAACATAATAGCAATATTTTCTTGGCCATTTGTAGTTGTCTTCTACCTTACGAGAAGCTCATTAAAACCAGTTCTAGAGTTTAGTTATCAGGCAAAGGTACCAGCAGTAGAGGTAAAATATACCTGAAGCAGAATGAAAAATCCACAGGATTTGGAGCAGGTAGGTGAAATCTGCTTTTGAATCTCACCTAAGAGTGCTTCTTGGAAACACTGCTTAACCTCTTTGAGTTTCAGGTTCCTTATCTGCTAGATGTGTTTGCTGCTGCTGCTGCTGCTGCTGCTGCTAAGTTGCTTCAGTCGTGTCCAACTCTGTGCAACCCCATTAACGGCAGCCCACCAGGCTCCCTCGTCCCTGGGATTCTCTAGGCAAGAACACTGGAGTGGGTGGCCATTTGCTTCTCCAATGCATGAAAGTGAAAAGTGAAAGTGAAGTTGCTCAGTCGTGTCCGACCCTCAGTGACCCCATGGTCTGCAGCCTTCCAGGCTCCTCTATCCATGGAATTTTCCAGGCAAGAATACTGGAGTGGGGTGCCATTGCCTTCTCCGGCTAGATGTGTTTAGCCGTACCTAACTCACTGGGATGAAGCTTAAATAAGTTTAGGTAGATCTAGCAGAAATTGCATTCAAGAAAAGCTAGTTTTTCCTTCTCCCTTTCCCCTTCTTTACCAATTTTTCAGAAATGTTCTGCCAGTTGCCTGTTTTGTAGGTCTTTCTAGTCTTTATTCATTTCCTGTCATTATAAGCTCACTGTGACAGAAGACAGGCAGGCTTCAGCCAAGAGATTCAACTAAACCCCATTGGTTTGCAAAAATATTGATAATTTTCAAGCACTGCTGACAACTCACAACTTGTCTCTTCTTGTCTCTCAGATATTCTCCAAGACAAAGAGCCCTCAGCTTCACACCAGCATCCTAAATAAGCAACCATCCAGGGCTCATCTACCTGAAAGAAGACTGGAGAGGACTCAGTATGATTTTACACGGATTAATATGATTTTGGGGAGGGAGGTTCAAGATTTTTGGGGGAGAGTATTTTTGTTTGATATTGGATAAAACTTCATTTAGAAAAAGTACCAAAGCATTTCCCTGGTGGCTCAGTGGTAAAGAATCCACCTGCCAATACAGGAAGCATAGGTTCTATACCTGATCCAGAAAGATCCCACATGCCGCAGAGCAGCTTAGCCCTGTGTACCACAACTATTGAGCATGTCCTCTGGAGCCCAGAAATCATTACTGAGCCCACGTGCCACAGCTACTGGAACCCATGCTCCACACCAAGACAAGCCATGGCAATGAGAAGCCCACTCACCCCAGCTAGTGAGTAGACCCTGCTCCCTGCAGCTAGAGAAAGCCCACACGCAGCAACAAAGATCCAGCACAGCCAAAAATACAGAAATAAAATTAAAATAAGAAAGAAAAGAAGTACCTATGAATTCAACATAAGAACTATTTGTTTTCTTTCTGCCTATATTTATCCTAATGAGAAACAGTAAATCAATACACAGTTCTTATAGAGAGGCAAAAAAATTTGGCAGTTAGCCAGTCAGTGTGGGTTTTAATTCCAGCTCTCCCACTTACTATGTGACTGTGCCTCGGTGTGCTCACCTGTATAATAGGGTAATAATATTTACCATATGGAGTCACTATAAGAAATCAAAATTCAATAAAGCAAAGTGTTTAGGACAATGTCAGGTACAAGAAGATAGGTGGTCTGAGATTATCATTAAGTATTGCAGTTTTTCAACAATAATTAGGGAATACTTACTAATTGTTAGGTACAGTCCTACAGCTATGAAAGGTTTAAAAAGGATCACCAACACTTTGCTGTCAGGGATCTTATAGATAGGGAATAACGGAAGTAGCGTAGATTATTTCATAGCTTATAAGCACTTCCCAGAGTCAAGAGGTATAATTATTATGATCCTCAATATTTTACACATGAATAGGTAGCTTAACATTAAGTGTCTTGCCCAATGTCACTTGACTAGCACACATCAATCCCTGAACAACCAATTTTTCAGGGATTTTGGACTCTAGATACCCATACTACTTCACCCCCAGTTCAGGCAACTTCCTGTTTAAAGCTTGTCTTGCCTTGACTGAGGTATTTGTTATCAAAATAGGTTTTAGTTTTATCAACTGCTGCATTGCAAATTACCCAAACACTTAGCAGCTTAAAACAACACTCAGTCTCCTAGTGTCTGTGGGGCAAGATTCTAGGCACAACTTGAGTGCCTCTGGCTCAGGTTTTCTTAGAAGCTTACAATCAGGCTATTGGGTAGGGCTGCAGTCATGTCATTCCCAACTGAGGCTGAAGAATCTGCCTCTAGGCTCACTTTTGTGGCTGTTGCCAGACCTCAGGTTCTTGCTACGGTGGCCTCTCCATAAGCTGAGTGTCCTCATGACATGGCAGCTGGTAGTCTGAGAAGGGAAAGTTACCCCAGGACAAAAGCCAAGGTCATTTCATAGCTATTATTGAAAATGACATTCCATCATTTCTGCCATATCCTATGTGTTAGAATCAAGTCAACAAATCCAGCTCACACACAAGGGTATGAGTACTGGAGAGGTCATTGGGCCCATCTTATCAACTGCCTACCACAGTCATCATTTCCAGATTCAAATGAACTTTATATATATACTTACTTGATAAAAGGGCAAAGAAGTTATCTCAGGCCTCTTTATTAGGGCATTAATCTTGTTCACTAATTACTTCCCAAAAGACTCCACCTCCTAAAACTATCGTATTGGCCATTAAGATTTCAATAAATGAACTGAGGAGGATGAGAGAGTAACAACCATTCAGATAATGACCCAGGGTATATTTATTTTCATTGTGGGATACCAGTCTGTGTACACTCAATAAAGGATTTCATGCATGCTTGATGCAGGGCAGAAGTGAGGTGGTATACAGGGAATACCATGGGGACGAAAAGGATATGGCTCCCATTAAAAGGGAAACCATAGCAATAGTTGTGTCCTAACATATACTAAGCATTATGGTAGACATCCAGCAGATATATAAAATGAGTTACATAAAATGTATGCACCTATTCCAAGACATGATATATTTGTTCTTGTCTACATCCCTCAAACCTCTACCATCCTGCAAAGAGAAGAAACTGAAAAAAATTTCTCAACCCACTTGAAGACCAGAGGCAGAATGCTATAGCAAATGGAAAATCCAGGTCTTTTGCACCTTCCAGGTCATAAGTATGCAATTTAAACTCTAGAAATGTGCTTTTTTATCTGAAAAAAAAAGCTGATATCACCCAATCTGAGCATCGAAATATTTAATATATAAATATTAAAGCTCTATGAAAAGGGAAGAAGGTGTTCAGTTCAGTTCAGTCACTCAGTCATGTCCAACTCTTTGCCACTCCATGAATCACAGCACGCCAGGCCTCCCTGTCCATCACCAGCTCCCGGAGTTCACTCAGACTCACGTCCATCGAGTCAGTGATGCCATCCAGCCATCTCATTCTCTGTAGTCCCCTTCTCCTCCTGCCCCCAATTCCTCCCAGCATCAGAGTTTTTTCCAGTGAGTCAACTCTTCGCATGAGGTGGCCAAAGTACTGGAGTTTCAGCTTTAGCATCATTCCTTCCAAAGAAATCCCAGGGCTTATCTCCTTCAGAATGGATGGTTGGATCTCCTTGAAGTTCAAGGGACTCTCAAGAGTCTTCTCCAACACCATAGTTCAAAAGCATAAATTCTTCGGCACTCAGCCTTCTTCACAGTCCAACTCTCACATCTGTACATGATTACTAGAAAAACCATAGCCTTGACTAGACGAACCTTAGTCAGCAAAGTAATGTCTCTGCTTGTGAATATGCTGTCTAGGTTGGTCATAACTTTTCTTCCAAGGAGTAAGCGTCTTTTAATTTCACGGCTGCAGTATGATTACGCAATTTTGGGGGGCACAGTGAGGGAACCAGCTCTTGACCTCTCCCCATTTTTCAACAGATATGTACAAATCTTAATTGGTCAAATACAGAAAATATATTATTTTCAAATAGTGTGAGCCTATTAGCCAAACAATGCTTCACTAGTCAAAATTGCCTATATTGTGCTATGGTGACAGATAACCCCCAAATCTACATGCTGTAAACCACAAAACATTACTTCTTGCTCACACTCTATGTCTGTCCCAGGTTGACTGATGCTCTGCTCTGTGGCGTGTCAATTTGATGGGTCTTGGGCTAGTGAAGCAGCCATTGGTCCATGTAACAGGAAGAGGGGATGATGGAAACTTACACACTGACTCTTAAGCAGTCCGGTAGTGACACAGTTTTCTCACTGCATGATCCTAGGCAAGCTTTATGATGGCCAAGACTAACTTCCTAGGGTAGAGTTCTTCCTCCCATGTGCCAAGGAAGAAAGGAGTATTGTGGGAATCAGGAAGCAAGACTGCCTTCTGAAATGATAAAGAGTTTGTATTTCCAAGCTCCAGGGGACAATTAACCTATGACAGAGTTCTAATTTGTAGGCAAAGATTTTTACTTATGAATCATTTGAGACTTTTTCTGCAAAATGACTGATGACATCAAATTATTTTTTATTCTTTAGAAAAATGCAATATTTATTAGAAAATCTTATCCACATTTCCTGCTGTGTGTCTCCAGGTCATCTTTTCAAACAGAGGAGACTGAAGTGGAGCTGTGTGTGCCTGTGTGTGGACATGTGTGAGCATGTTCTTGGGATGTTGGGAAATGGCAAGGAAACAACTGCCTTAAGGTCAGATTTAGTCAATGCTTATAAATTTCTATTTGTAAGGTTAGTGACTTTGCCTCTTCTTATTTAGTGGCACTGAAACTTGTTAGAAACTTGTTATTTCACTTGCATCTGCTTTAGATTGGCCTTAAATCACAGACTACTCCCCCTCTCTGCCCAAGCCTCCTCTCCCTTGGATTCGTAGCATGAAGCTCATCCAAAAACACAGTGAAGCGAGCCTTCATTAGTTCCGGCTTCTCGCCCCAGCTCTTCCATTAACTAACTCTATCACTTTGGGAAAGCTGCTTTACCTCTCCAGCCTTATCTCTAACATGAAGGAGTTGACTGGAAGAATTCCTTCCAGCTAAAGTCCTTATGGTTCTATGTCAGGCTGTGAAGTCAGAAAGAGAGTATGTCTGTTTCTTCCTCTTTCCTAAGTTTATCAGCAAAGGAAGAGGCTATCTCAGCAAAAGCATAGCCTCCCAATAGACAGCAGAATGCCTTTGAAGCTCATTCACATTTCAGTAGCTCTCAATCTATTATTTCCTCAGATCCCTGCTTGGCAGCCTCTGGGTACAGAACTTCCACGAGAAAGTACAGTTTATATGCAGTGTACTTTAAATACCTGCTTCCTTACTTAGAACAAAAAAAGGTTGAAAACCATCCTGTGAGGATTCTGACTCCAATTCTGAGAGGTTTTGTGGTGGTGGTGGTGATGTTGCTGATTTGACCACAGGTTAAGAAAGTAACTGTTACGCGTTTTAATTGTTTCCTCTTCTACATATTTTATGGCCATACATGCAATAATTGATGGATTCAAAACATTTCAGAGCATGGGTCTAAGAGAACAGGGTCATACTCATTTGTATGGCTATGTTGGCATGAGATCACTGAAGAAATGACTTTAGGAGAAGAAAACCATTTCATGGGTATGTAACTATAAATAGCTTCCTAAAAAGTGGCTTTGGGACGAGTTAATGATTTGCTTGAAAATGTCTCCAACACCTTGAAAATGGTTGATATTAGATTCACAGTCTTTTCTGAATTCTTTGAGCTCCAATGAATAACTTGGAAAGTCTAAATATTTTGGTGTAGTGTACATTTTATTCCAAACTCTACTGACTGAGTAATCTTGGGCAAGTTACTCTAATTCTCAGTTTCTTAATCAATAAAATTGAAAGGATATCTATCTAGCAAATCACTGTGAATAGTAAAAAAAACTAACATAAATAAAGCTCAGAACATAAAGATTATACAATACAGATGACCAACATCTTCATTCATGCAAAATTACCAAGATCAAAATAAGATTTGTATAGAGTGACATTTGTCAGGTGATATATATCAGCCAATTCCAAGCTTATATCAAAATGTTACATTAGACATGTAAGGAACAGAGGAAGAAGAGGGTAAATTATATTTGTCTCATGAGTAAAGACAACCAAGTATTTGGGTTTTGTCACAGTTTAACTGGAGTGTTTTTAGCTTCCTTCCTATTGATCCCTGGGTTAGTAGCACTCATCCCTATTTTGCTTTATTCTCTGACTTCACTGGTTCCATACTATACACAGAGCCACTGTGTGCGACTAGATGTGGAAGGAAATGGATGTAATGTATTAGGCATCTATTAGGTGGGGAATCATGAAAATTAATTCATATATAACTCTTTTTATAAATTTTATAAACAACTTGAGCAATTTATTCTCAAAGATCAAATATTTCATCATCATTCAAATAACCACTCTAAGATTAAATTCCCTCCTAGTCATCAGTTGGAGAAGGCAATAGCACCCCACTCCAGTACTCTTGCCTGGAAAATCCCATGGATGGAGGAGCCTGATGTGCTGCAGTCCATGGGGTCACTTGAGAGTTGGACATGACTCAGTGACTTCACTTTCACTTTTCACTTTCATGCATTGGAGAAGGAAATGGCAACCCACTCCAGTGTTCTTGCCTGGAGAATCCCAGGGATGGTGGAGCCTGGTGGGCTGCCGTCTATGGGGTCGCACAGAGTTGGACATGACTGAAGCGATTTAGCAGCAGCAGCAGCAGCAGCAGCAGTCATCAATTACATCTGAATTGACCATAAATTACCTTGTACTATCAATGTTTTCAAATAGAAATCCTTAGAAGACATCGAACAAAGTAAAATTTCACCCTAGCAAAGTTGTATCCGTCTTTTTGCAGCTGTTGCTATTTGGTCTCTATGCAGTGATCGACTGAAACCCCAGGGACTGTAGCCTACCAGTCTTCTCTGTCCATGGGATTCTCCAGGAAAGAATACTGAAGTGGTTGCCATTTCCTTCTCCAAGGGATCTTCCTGACTCAGGGATCAAGCCTGTGTCTGCCATGCTGGCAGGTGGATTCTTTATCACTGAACCATCTTGGAAGCCCATCTATACTTCTACTCAGGAGCTAAAAAAATTCTTAATCTCCATTGGTCAAGTTTATCCTTCAATCTTTAGTTCATGTTCTCAGTTCATTTCTTAAATATCTTTATAACTTCCCCCACCATTTTCTGAGGAAAAGAACCAACGCTACTTCCCATGAGTTTCATGTCTTTTTAAAAAACTCAACTCGAGGCTCTGATTCCAGCCCTCTGCTCATTCTCGCACATTACAATTTCTTACTTCAGCACAGTTATCCCTCTTACTTGCATTCTTTTGCTCCTCTTGTCAAATTCCATTTGATTCTCTCAAGCCCCAACCAACCACAGAATCTTAACTCTAGAAGATTTTCTCTAGTCTTCTTTCTATATATGAAGAAACCTACACCTTGAAAAATTACTTGAATGGTACTTTCTAGCTCCAAATGCTTTTTCATATGAACCAAGCTTGACCTCTCTTTTTTTTTCTGGCTAAATAGAAAAAAATAAAAATAACTTCCTTTAACTTGAACATGTAATTTTTATTCTTTGGATTATTTTTCATCAATGACATTTGGGTGTTTAGATTAAAGAGCAGTATGGAGGAGAATCCAAAGAAATAAGACACATGGCATATAAATACTTTTCCAAATTCAAAACTCATGGTTAATACAGAGTGTAGTCATTTAATCTAACAAGAAGGGGAGATAACTGACTTATTTCTTTTTGTCCGATTGCCACTTTACATCTGTGGTCTTGTGGTAACACGGCTGGTACAAATAGAAACCAAAATTAGAAACCAAGCAACCACAAGAGGAAAAGACTTCAGAACAACTCTAGGCCCTGACCCAGAATTTCCAGCGAAGGACATTCCAGAGCCGATGCTTTGCTGCACATAGCGGCTCCAGGCTGTGGCTCTCTGAACAGTGAGCAATCTCTACATACCTCACATGCATACCTGGAAACCTTCAGGCTCATTTAACTGAGACTTTTCAACAAATCTCAGAGCAAAAGAAAACTGGATAACCAGTTACTTATCTAAGGGCCATAACTCAACTCATCTTCAGGTGTCATCAGCCGTTCTATCGCCATCCGAGAAATATCCCAGTGTTTCTCATCAGAACCACTGAAATGAGCTTCCCTGACATTGACCTATGGGCTTTATTGTTATTTTAAAGAAAAATTATTGTCAAACACATGAATTTTTAAACATCTGTTTTTGTTCTGAATTCCTCTTTCCAAAGAGGATTCATCAGTGAGAATTACCATCAAAGACTCCGGAATTTGAAAATATTCACAAACTCATACACAAAATTTAAACAAGTTGTCAAAGTCATGGATTTCGGAGTGAAGGGGAGGAGGTTACAAAACATTTGTCCATGGTGATCTGGCCTCCAGCAACACCAAAGTTAAAAGGATCTGCTAGATTTTTCTCTTTTTATCCAATCATGCAGTGACAGAAGGATAAATTCCAAGATTCACCACCAGTTTAAAACTATTTATTATGATCCTTGGGTTGTCTGATATGTACATCATAAGTTCAGCCCCCAGAGAGCCACAGTGAATTAAAGAAACACTTCAGAACCCTGCAGTCCAGAACTCTGGCCCTTTACCCACCAATGACACTCAGCTGGGTCAATAATGTTTGCTTTCTAAAAAAATACAGGCTTGTGATATTAGTCCTTTATTAAAACAGCCTTTTGAGCTGGTCTGTTTATGCGAATTTTAGAAAAACATTGTATTGGTGAATTATGTTACAATTAGTGAAATTTCAGGAAGGAAAGCATTCAGGACGTATATTTCATGGCCATGTCACCAGAAATATCATTGCTAGTATCTGATTATCAACAATCTGCTAGAGGGATGATGTTCTTTTCTGAATTTTTAGAGAGCAGGAGGAAGACTTAAGCAGTTGTGATGTAGCCAGAGACTGACTTATGTCTTTATTATATTGCTTCCCATAACAGTCAAATAACTGTGCAGAAAAAAAAGGGGCGGGGGGAGTCATTGCACGGTATAATCACTATAAAATATACTATGTCTCTTTACACAGTTTCTCAATGTGAAGTTCTGTGTGACATTTAGAACTGCAGTTGGACTTTCAGGTCTGCTGAAATCACAGTTCTCAGGTAAGTACACAAGATACATCCTGTGGCTTTGCAACCACAAAGAGATGACACAGAGCAGAGGAAAAGATATCTTGGGGGTGGAAGCATGTGAAATCCTGTGTTTTTTTTCTTCACAGCTAATGAGCAAAAATAAACGCCACCCTGACACTTCAGGTTTTGACTCAAACATGAGTACCTGCGGGCTCAAAGGATGCCACTGAATCCTGAATGCACTTATATCAGCCAGGGCTGGGTCAAGAGAGTATCATTTGGTCCAAGGATAGGAGGCAAAGGCTATTTTAAGAACAATATGGTTTGGGGGGATCTCTGGGAAGTTTATAAGTTGTCAGAGAACATAAAATTTGTTCTACACATATAATTAAAATACAGGGTAACTGAATTCATGTGTAAGTCAAAGAGAGCAGAATGGAGCCATTATATCAGCCAGGGCTGGGTCAAGAGAGTATCATTTGGTCCAAGGATAGGAGGCAAAGGCTATTTTAAGAACAATATGGTTTGGGGGGATCTCTGGGAAGTTTATAAGTTGTCAGAGAACATAAAATTTGTTCTACACATATAATTAAAATACAGGGTAACTGAATTCATGTGTAAGTCAGAAGAGAGCAGAATGGAGCCAGGGCATCATAATAAGCATTCTGGTCGAAGTAAAAAGCAATTTGTGGTGGGCCTTTCAAACGCCTACTTCAGCGGACCGACTTGGGAAGCTCACAGAGTCTTCCTGGCTGGGCAGGCTTACTTGCAGAGTTCCTTCATTTCCTACTCCCAGCCCACTACCCCCCAACAACAACAACAAAAAACACCTCTAAAGATAGCGGTGGGGTTTGGTTTTGTTTCTTTCTGCAGGACAAATCACACAGTTCTATAAATGATGAATGCCTGTTTCTTGAGAGCAAACAGCTAAGTCAGACAGTAATCTGCATTCCTGTTCATAACGGGTGAGGGAGGGAACTAGGCTCTAAACCCCATCTCCTCCCACACTTCCACTGTGCCTAGCAAATTCCAAAGCATATTCTAAAAGCAGATTTATGAAATGGAGACAGTGGAATGGGGGAAGGGGACTTTACCAAAAAAAAAAAAAAAAAGAACCTCACTAACTCTCATGGAGCTTGCCATTCTTTGGACCAAACATCTGCCCACTGGACAGAATTATTCATTTTGTCCCAGGAGAGTATGGTGTCAAAAACTAGCTGTCCTCCCATACAGATGGGTTCATGGAGATGGCTCCACTGTTAACCATGCTACTTGCTACTGCAAATTGGTGGGCCTCCTACGTCAACAAGACTTGGCACCACATAGAAGTATTTGACTGTTCTTTCTAATAAGCCCTATAAAATAGATCCCTCACAGTCACAGACCAAATTTAGAATGTGGTTGGCCGTGGGAGAGATAGAAGAATACGAACAGATTAGTAAAGAACAAAGGACCCTCCACACGGTTTTGTATTTAAAATGACCTGTAAAAAGGACAATCAAGCAAAAACTCCTATATGTGGACCATTGCCTCCAGAATCTCAGTGTCCAAACATTTTGGGGAGGACAGGCTCCCTTCCTTTTAAGTGAACTATTAGCTTAAACTATAATCCATACTGAACTGCAGAACATTCAAGTAGAAAGGACTCTAGAGCTCTTCTAGACCGCTATCATCATTTCCCCTCCTGGGGGCAAAAACATCCAAAGATACAAGGCAGACAGCTTGCAAAACTACAGCCCAGCCCTCTGTTCTGGAAGCAGAGTAGCACGATTAAGACACAAGCATGGGTTCAGGATCAGAGAGCTGTGGTGTCAGATTCCAGCCCTGCCACATCCTAGCTGTCACTCAACCTCTCCAAGCCTCCATTTCTGGCTTTCAGGTCAGGATAACAAGATCAAGGTCAGCAAAGGCCGCTCAGCCGTAATTGTGGCACCAGCCCCTGCAAAGGTGGAATTCATAATGGGAAAAGTGTTTGAATTGGGTAAGATGAGAAGAGCAGGGAAAATTTAAATAAATAACTTTTAGTGGATTGGCAGGAAAGGGGGGAAAAAACAAAACATCACATATTCTGGTGCTGAAGTTTTCCCCAGAATCCTGGGGTTTCTAAAGCCTGTCTTCTAAGACCAGAGGGGTGAAGAGAGGCTGAGAGCACAGGATTCCAGGACCCCACCCCCTCTTATTCCTACGTCCTCCTTCAACCAGAGTAGCTTTGTAACTTTCTCATATTGGGCTTCCCAAGTGGTGCCAGAGGTAAAGAATCTGGCTGCCATGCAGGAGACCCAAGATATGTGGATTCAATCCCTGGAGTAGGAAACAGCAACTCATTCCAGTATTCTCGCCTGGAAAATTCCATGAACAGAGAAGCCTGGCGGGCTACAGTTGACGGAGTTGCAAAGAGTCGTACATGACTGAGCATGCATGCCATGCTGTGACATTTTGGGCTTCTGAGCTACATCCCATTGGAGAAGATATATAATATCACCCTCCCTCCCCCATCCAAAAATTTTGTGGGGAAACAGCACTGAAATGGAAAAGCTGGGCAGCCTCTGACAGGTTGCCTACCATCTCTGCATCTCACATCTAACATGAGAGTTTGGAACAATAGTCCTTTTGGTCTCCTTTCGGAGTCTCATCTCTTTCCCCTTAATGAGCAGCCCCCACCCTGCAATGGGAGAGGCACTTTCCTTTCCCTTCTTGATGGAGAGAAGTTAGTAGACTGAGACCCAAACCTCTCATCACTCATTCCTCCACGCCAAGGGGAAGTTTAACCTACCCAGCTCTCTTTCCCCTGACCACTTTGAAAGAAGGAGAGAAGGAGGGAAGTCAAAATGAACCAGGTGTTTCTCTTTCTTCTTTCTAATTCACACTGCTGCTGCTACTGCTAAGTCCCTTCAGTTTTGTCCGACTCTGCAACCCCATAGACTGCAGCCCACCAGGCTCCACCATCCCTGAGATTCTCCAGGCAAGAATACTGGAATGGGTTGCCATTTCCTTCTCCAATGCATGAAAGTGAAAAGTCAAAATGAAGTTGCTCAGCCGTGTCCGACTCTTAGCGACCTCATGGACTGCAGCCTACCAGGCTCCTCTGTCCATGGGATTTTCCAGGCAAGAGTACTGCAGTGGGGTGCCATTGCCTTCTCCGAATTCACACTAGGCCCCCAAATACTGTCCTAGTGAGGGGAGAAGTGGTTCTGAATCAGCCCTCAGGGACGAGAAGCAGCTCTGAGTCATCCTAAGGATGCTCGTCATCAAGCACCGGCTGCTTGTGTTTGTTGAACTCGGAGACTTGAATAATATTGTGCACTTTATCTTTATAGCCTCTTTTATGCTAACAGGCCTAGGGGTAGCAAAACAGGGCAATGTACTGCAGTCTGCTAAAAGCTTTGCCATTTGATTGCTTCATAATTCCACCATTCATCTAATTTGGAGTGCACATTCGTGCCACAAACCTGTCTGTCACCCTTAACAAGCTCTTTGGTACAGACCGGAACAATCCCCCATAATGTAAACAGCCTTCTCCTTCAGCAGAGAAAGAAAGCACACAACACATTTTTAACACTCACAGATGTAATTGCTTTGGACTTTCCCACCCATGGTATTGGATTTCTCAATTCCCAGGACTCCTCATCAACGGATAGCTTTTAAAACATTCTTGTCCCTATTCTTTCTTCAAAGTACTTCAGGCACATTTTCTTAACACCTTCTGTGCACAAGCCACCACCGCAGACAAAGCAAGCAATGGGACTCTCTGTTAAGATCTAGGCTTTGCTTCTTCGAGAAGCCACCGTCTGAAGGAATAAGACACATGTGGTTTTGCCTTCAGATCTTCCACCCAGTAGCTGTGTGACCCTGACAAGTTAATCATCCTCCTCCATCTAAGTTTTCTCATTTGCAAAGTGTGGCTCCAGATATTACCTTCTATAAATTAGTAGAGATCAATAGGGTAATATATGAGTATATGCATATACACATATATATGTGTGTATATATATCATCCCGTTCCATAACTTCCCACTGCACTCCCTGTCCCGGTCACTCTTTACTTCATAAACATAATATCAAAGACGCAACCCAAGGGAAAAAATGGAGTGAGGGAGAGTGAAAGGAAGTCAAGGGTTTACCACCAAATACATGTGGATTCCCTTTCAGTTCTTCAAGTGCTTCCCTAAAGATCAAGACCCTTCTTCCATTAACAAAATCCCCTAATTTGTACTATGTGATAGCTGACAAAATTAAATTGAAGAAGGATAGAGAGTAGATCATACCATATTGCCATCTATCTATGAAAAATGTCAAATGTCTCTAAGAACAGAAGCTGTGTGAAATAAAGAAAATTCTCAAAAGAGACCTACCAAGTCACATGGGAGAAAGTGAAGGGATATCAAATCAAAGATGACAATGTAAATACTGTTTCAAAGTTAACAACCAGCTTGACTGATTTATTTCACTGTTTTGATGAGGCTCTGACTACTGGTTTGTTATCATAAAAAAGCAAATGGTATATTGCAAATTCTGTGAACATCATGGGACCATTTCTTAATTATAGTCATCAAAAGTGGGCCAATAAGGGGAGAAATTCCTTCTTGAATAAATGCATACAAATAATAGTAATACATGATATTGAAAAAATGGGGCCCTGAACAGCAACTTTATTTTCTGGAAATATTTAGTGCTGACAAAATAATGAATGAGATAATAAAATAAGCGGATAAATGACTGTAGGAGAACAGAGTGACCAAAAGACTTAATGTGTAGTTGAACTTGGAAGCAGGTATTTTAGGGAAACTAAGAAGATGACACCACCCTTATGGCAGAAAGTGAAGAGGAACTAAACAGCCTCTTGATGAAAGTGAAAGAGGAGAGTGAAAAAGTTGGCTGAAAGCTCAACATTCAGAAAATGAAGATCATGGCATCTGGTTCCATCACTTCATGGGAAATAGATGGGGAAAGAGTGTCAGACTTTATTTTTTTGAGCTCCCAAATCACTGCAGATGGTGAGTGCAGCCATGAAATTAAAAGACGCTTACTCCTTGGAAGAAAAGTTATGACCAACCTAGACAGCATATTGAAAAGCATAGACATCACTTTGCCAACAAAGGTCTGTCTAGTCAAGGCTATGGTTTTTCCAGTGGTCATGTATGGATGTGAGAGTTAGACTGTGAAGAAAGCTGAGCGCCGAAGAATTGATGCTTTTGAACTGTGGTGTTGGAGAAGGCTTTTGAGAGTCCCTTGGACTGCAAGGAGATCCAACCCGTTCATTCTGATATCTTTATCCATTCATCTACTGATGGACACTTAGGTTGTTTCCATGTCTTGGATATTGTAAATAGTGCTGCTATGAACCTTGAGGTGCATGTATCATTTTGAATGAGAGTTTTTTTTTTTTTTTGAGATGTGTATAAGAGACAGCATCTAGTCAAGGCTATGGTTTTTCCAGTAGTCATGTATGGATATGAGAGTTGGACTGTGAAGAAAGCTGAGCACTGAAGAATTAATGCTTTTGAACTATGGTGTCGGAGAAGACTCTTGAGAGTCCCTTGGACTGCAAGGAGATCCAACCAGTTCATTCTGAAGGAGATCAGCCCTGGGATTTCTTTGGAGGGAATGATGCTAAAGCTGAAACTCCAGTACTTTGGCCACCTCATGAGAAGAGTTGACTCATTGGAAAAGACTCTGATGCTTGGAGGGATTGGGGGCAGGAGGAGACGGGGACGACAGAGGATGAGATGACTGGATGGCATCACCAACTCGATGGATATGAATCTGAGTGAACTCCAGGAGTTGGTGATGGACAGGGAGGCCTGGCATGCTGTGATTCATGGGCTCACAAAGAGTCGGACACGACTGAGTGACTGAACTGAACTGAGCTCCTTATAAAAATACAATAAAATATAAACATGGATTTCTAAGCTTAAGTTTAGTGATCAGAGCTCATAGATTATTTTAATAGATATTTCAATTTGGCAATAGTGGAAGCATGTGTGCTAAGTTGCTTCAGTTTTGTCTGATTCTTTGCAGCTCCCAGGGTTGTAGCCCACCAGGATCTTCTGTCCATGGGATTCTCCAGGCAAGAATACTGGAGTGGGTTGCCATGCCCTCCTCCAGGGGATCTCCCCAATCCAGGGACTGAACCTGGGTGTCTTACATTTCCTACATTGGTAGGTGGGTTCTTTACCACAGGCATAGTGGTAAAGAAGCCCTCAGCAATAGTATTTACCCCGAAAACCAGTTACAATGATTTGGAAATTAAAGAAAAATCATGAACTTCTGTATGTATACTTAATCCATTCTCTTAGGCAGCATAATGGCTTAATCAGTAGATGGTTGGAAGTTAGGAAGACAAAACAAATTTTGTTAATGTGTTACATAATTTGTCTCATGTTCATGTGAAGGACTGAATTGTTGCCTAGACTTCGAATCACCATATTCAAACAATATGATTGTGATTGATTACGTAATTAGCTTTATTACCAAGACAAATTATGATCTTCTGATAAAGTGCTTTGTTTTGGATAACAGAGGTTTATTTCAGCCTGAGGGAAGGAAGTAAGCAATGGAATGCCAAGTTGTCTCATTTTATGTAATATCTAACTGAACTAGTTGTGAAACATAACATCATTTCCTATTTTTCAATCTCTGGTAAAGTCAATTATACTATATCAAATTGCCCCGTGTAATTTATTATGACAGCTAAGAACAGAGGCATGGCTGTCTTACTGTTGTAAGAGAGAGATCTCAAGGTTCAGTCAAAACTGAATATCTTGTTATTTAACCTGGAACAATTCTTGCTTCTTTGAAGATAGAGATAAGCAAAATCCATGAACAACTGTATATTTGAGTGAGGGGTATAATGATGAAAAATAGAGGCTCCATGAATGAGAAAAACCAGGAAAAGCAAATGTATATTCATTATAGTATATGCTGTTATTTTCATATTCATCTGGTTTTCTGCATCAATGTAAAAATGTGAATCTAGGTTTAGGAGTTTCATTGAAAGAAATCTTGTTTCTAGGTATGAATAACAGTATCTAAAAAAAAATCCATTGAACTTATGCCAACTGTAAAGTTGAGCATTGTGTATTTTGGGGGGGGGTTTCCAGGTGTTGTTTTGTTCAGTCACTAACTTGTGTCTGACTCTTTGTTACCCCATGGACTGTAGCCATGTACATGTTACCCCATGTACCTCAGGCTTCCCTCTCCCTCACTGTCTCTCATTTGCTCAAATTCATGTCCAATGAGTCAGTGATGCTATCTAACCATCTCATCGCCTGCCGCCCTCTTTTCCTTTTGCCTTCAGTCTTTCCTATCATCAGGGTCTTTTCCAATGAGTTGGCTTGTAGATCAGGTGGCCAAGATATTGGAACTTCATCTTCAGTATCAGTCCTTTCAATGAACATTCAGGGTTAATTTCCTTTAGGATTGACTGGTTGAATCTTCTTAAAGTCCAAGGGACTCTCATGAGTCTTTTCCAGCACCACAGTTCAAAAGTATCAGTTTGGCACTCAGCCTTCTTTATGGTCCAACTCTCACATCCGTACATGACTACTGGAAAAACCATAGCTTTGACTAGATGGACTTTTGTTGGCAAAGCAGGTGTATCTGCATTTTACTATGCTGTCTAGGTTTGTCATAGCTTTTCTTCCAAGGAGCAAGCGTCTTTTAATTTTGTGGCTGCAGTCATGGTTCCCAGGTGGCTCAGTGGTAAAGAATCTGCCTGCCAGTGGAAGAGACATGAGGCTGGGGTTTGAACCCTGGGTCTCAGAGATCTCCTGGAGTAGGAAATGGCAACCCACTCCAGTATTCTTGCCTGGAGAATCTCATGGACAGAGGAGCCTGGCAGGCTGCACAGTCCATAGGCCTACAAAAACTCAGACACAACTGAGCACACATTGTATTTTTAACCTGTCTTTACCAACTTATACACTGAGAATGTATGTGTGTATGTATCTATCTGTCTATCTATATCTATTATACAATTATGCATTAAATATATAAACATATATTAATAATATGATACATTAATATTAGTGTTAGATAATATGCATTATGTATAATTTGAATTTCTAACATATGTGTTTGTATATGTTTAAAGCCCTAGAAGACAAATTCAACCCATACCCACCAGGAGTCCAGTTTGCTTCTTACCATCTGGGAACTTCAAGTCCATGGACTACAGACCCTTTTGCCAGACTCTGAGTTCTCTGCGTTTTGGTCCTTCCTCTGTCTCTGTGCTTCCCGATTCTTACTCTTGATCATCCCACCTCATTTCCTTCCAAGCTCCTACTTTTCTCCACTTTGTTGTTGTTCCGTCGCTCAGTCATGTCTGACTTTTTGTGACCTCACAACTGCAGCACGCCAGGCTTCCCTGTCCTTCACCATCTCCTGGAGTTTGCTCAAACTCATGTCTGTTGAGTCAGTGATGCCATCCAGCCATCTCATCCTCTGTCATCCCCTTCTCCTCCTGCCTTCAATCTTTCCCAGCATCAGGATCTTTTCCAATGAGTTGGCTCTTCACATCAGGTGGCCAAAGTATTGGAGCTTTAGCTTCAGCATCAGTACTTCCAATGGATATTTAGGGTTGAATTCCTTTAGGACAGACTAATTTATGACCTCTGATTGCCAGCAGGGGTGTCAGATTTCCAGCCCATCTTCCAGTGTTTCTCTAAGACACTGCTTTTCTTATTTATGTAACTGCTCTTTCAATATTGCATCGTCCTCTTAGGCAGTTACTTCCCCTGCAAAACTACATTCCCAGAAAATTCATACTCTTCCTCTTTCTAATAAGAAACTAATGCCAATAGCAATAATAATAATAATGAGAATCATCAACATTTGTGAGCTTACTTAATATGCACCAAAGCACAATTTTATTGAATTACCTGTAATTGTCTAGTTTAGTTTTCACCGTAAACCTACGATGTAGGTGCTATCATTATTTCTTTTTACAAAGAAAGAAAATTAAATTACAGAAAGGGCTTTTTCCTCATGGAGTCTACTATTACTATAATATGCTATAAATATACCATCATCTCTGGCCACTGTTTCTTATTTTTTTTTAACCTTGACTGTGGCAATGGTTGGAGAAGGAAATGGCAACCCACTCCAGTATTCTTGCCTGGGAAATCCCATGGACAGAGGAGGCTGGTGTGCTACCATCCATGGGGTGGCAAAGAGTCAGATATGACTTAGTGACTGAGAAACAACAACAAATAGTCAATTAACAATATTGTGATAGTTTCGGGTGAACAGCAAAGTGACTCGGCCATACATATACATGTATCCATTCTCCCCTAGCCTCCCTTCCTATACAGGTTGCCACATAACATTGAACAGAGTTCCATCTGCTATACACTAGTTCCTTGTGGTTATCCTTTTTAAATATAGCAATGTGTACATGCCTATCCCATGTCTATCCCATTTGTTGTTATTCAGTCACTCATTTGTGTCCAACTCTTTGCAACCTCATGGATTGTAGCATGCCAGGCTTCCCTGTTCTTCACCAACTCCCAGAGCTTGCTCAAACTCATGTCCATTGAGTCAGTCATGCCATCCAACCATCACATCCTCTGTCATCCCCTTCTCCTCCTGCCTTCAAGGTTTCTCAGCATCCGGATCTTTTCAAATGAGTCAGCTCTTCACATCAGGTGGCCAAAGTATTGGAGCTTCAACTTCAGCATCAGTCCTTCCAATGAATAGTCAGGATTGATTTCATTTAGGATGGACTGGTTTGATTGCCTATTCCATACTCCCTAACTGTCCCTTCTCCCCAGCAACCATAACTTCATTCTCCAAGCCTGTCAGATTCTTCCTGTTTTGCTAGTAAGTTCATTTGTATCATTTCTTTTTAGATTCCACATATAAGTGGTGTCATACGACATTTCTCCTTCTCTGTCTCACTTCACTCAGCATGACAATGTGTGGTTCATCCATGTTGCTGCTAATGGCATTGTTTCATGCTTTTTAATGACTGTGTAACATTCCATACCTGAGAGCACTGGGAAAAAGCAATGGAGACATGGCAATATTACTAACCATTGCTATGTTAAGAGACTGTAAATTATTTGAGAACTATCAGCAAGTTTTCACAAAGGCATTTTATCCACTATGTTGGCCTTCAATGAACATGTATTGAATTAATGTCACAGTGAGTGGGAAGGTGAGATGTGTTTGCTTATGCTAATGACATGTTGATATCGTCTCTCCAAAGAGGAATTTTAATGACAATTGCACATGTCGACTGAAAGTTGCCAGAATGTGTGTTAAATATATTGGCCCAGGTTTGATGTCTCCTATCCCCATATCTGGCCCCATTACTTTTTCCTGTGTCTGTGTCACCTATGACTTTGAAATTAAGCTGTAGTCACCAGCTCAATGTGTCACATCAGAACAGCTCAACTCTATATTCTTTTTTTATTTAGTCAACATATATTAGTAAGATATTATTGTGTGACAGACTTTGGCTAGATTCTGGAGATGCAAAACACGTACAGTTTCCCTTCTCAGGGAGCATCTAACCAAGTGCACAGGCAGGGACCATGTAATCATAAGGTGACAAGTGTTATCAAAGAGGACATGAAGGATGCCGGGGAGGTAAATTATAGGAGCTACCTGAAGCTTCAGGGAAGGCATCTGGAGAGAAGTGATGTTCCAGAAATGTGCAGGGTGTGTAGGAAACAGCCAAGTGGAGAGAATGGTCAGGGCGCTCTAACAGCCTTGTGTGTTAGAGGAACTGGCTGGAAGACAAGCACGATGGAAGAGCAGAGACAAGGGGGTCTTGGGGTGGAGGGTTTATCACTCAGCACAAGGGTTTTGACTTGGCCACAGGAAGCCACTGAAGCTTTTGAGAAGAGGTGAGCATGATCATCTAGCCGCCACTGGTGGCTTGCCTGCTCCAGATTCACCGGCAGCTCTTGGCGGATGGGGCATTCCCAGGCTCCCTGGCGTATTCCAGGCTCCATCCCCCTCCTGAGGGGCTCTCCTGCCTGGGAACCTCTTTGGCAGCATGATATCTTGTTCAGCCAGTGTGCCAGTCAGCAAACGTTGGAGCGTTTCATGCCAGAACCATCAATTGTCAACAAAGAAGAGAGAGCATGGAGCTTTTCATCCTTTAGAGAGAAGAAACAGAGGAATCACTCCAAGATCCTTTCAATAGGGACGTCCTAAAGGGACGGGGCTCCAGTTCCTCCTCCGAGTAATCTTATTCGATTTCTCCTTTCTCTATAGCTTCACCTGTATTTCCAGAATCACATCCTAAATACACTGCCTGCGTGAACGTTCTTATCTCAGTGTTTTCTATTTAAGGAGCTCAAATGAGGAGAGTTAGGACTGGAAGTTACAATAAAAGCAGACTCTAAGAATAGGGCTCTGGAAATTGGATCATTCACCGATAATAGGGCATCAAGAGTGTTGCTGGGTGGCAGGAAACGGGACAGTAATAATCCCCACAGAGTTGTATCATCATAATTACCCCGTCATCCCTGTGGATTGACTGAGGTAGAGGCTGAAGCAGAACCAGTAACTTACGCCATGACCCCTGTGCCTGAGGCCGGCATGGGGGCCGTGGTAATTACAGGATTGTGGAGTTGTCTTCTGTTCGCTAACATCCCCTGAAGGCTAAAGAAGGAAACTAACGGGCTCAGATCAACAGCTGTCATTCAGGGAGCACTTTGAAAACTCCTGCAGCTACAGGTCAGATTATATTTCAAATCTGAGAGGAGATGAAAGCCTGATAGAAATGGAATGCACAGTAGTTTGCTCGTGGAAAAGTCAGGGTCCTAGTAATAAAGTAATAAGACCCTGAGACATGGGGTGAGGACTTTGGGAGGAGGACTTACGATAACTTTGGGCTCCCCTTATGGCTCAGAGGGTAAGGAATCTGCCTGCAATCCAGGAGAGCCGGGTTTGATCCCTGGGTTGGGAAGATCCCCTGGAGAAGGGCATGGCCACTCATTCTAGTATTCTTGCCTGGAGAATCCCATGGGCAGAGGAGCCTGGTGGGCCACAGTCTATGGAGATTCTATCCATGGGATTCTCCAGGCAGGAATATTGGAGTGGGTTGCCAAGATTCCTTCTTCAGGGAATCTCCTCAACCCAGGATTGAACCCAGGTCTCCTATACTGTAGGCCGATTATTTATCATGCTTCTTGTGCTCACTTCCCAAACAACCCACCTACACCCAAGTCCTTGTTTCAGGATTAGATGGCGAATCCCCACTCACACAGTGTTTGAAAAGTTCCTTCTAATTGCAATAGGATGTCGAGTGGAAGGGGGAGAGAGACCAGTAAGCGAAGAATTAGTCATCCAGGTCAAAGAAGCTGGTGATTTAGGTTAGGGTTGTGACTGACCCTGGGCCAGTTCTAGGGATGGAATTCACAGCACTGATTGCCTGCTGAGGGGGGGATTGTTTGAATTAATTTCCTGCCTGTAATTGCCTTCAGACCTGTGTCCTCCCAGGCTGTTAGCATTGTATTTCCAATATTTGCAGGGAAGATGTTTTGCTTCTGAACCCATGTCCATTTCTGGGAGTTTGTTCTTGATTTTCATATCCCTCCTGAAGTCAACTATCATGTAGACTTGAATCATTACCCACCAGGTTCAGGTAAGTTCACATGCCTTTAATCACCTTCCAGCTGCTTCCTGCTTACCCCATCCTCTTGTTTAACTCAAGTGGTTCTTCCTTGCTTCTCTGTCTGACTCTTCCTGATCAGGCACAAGTAACAGATGATCATCGATCATCTTCCTACCAATGTAAACAAATCACCCCATCAAGTTGCCTTGATGCATGCAACTATTCAGCACCACTCATGTAAGGATACATCATTTTTCTTGAAAGTGGATGCTTTTGATAGGATCTGAGTGCTGCTTTTCTCTATGCCTTAGAAAGAGCTTCAGCATTTTAGATGAACTATAGTGCAGTTCTGTCTTCCTCGTCCCTTAGATTCCACCTCTTGGCTGGAGTGGGTAAGCCTTCTGTTTGGCTGAGAATACAAGCCTCTTTTCAACTTTCACAATGGTGTGGCAACTCTGTCTTCCTACATCTGGTGCATAAAACGTACAGTTCCGGCTCTTCACCACATCCCAAAATATCTGCTTTAGAAGCCCCCGTTAGTGAATCCAGTAAGGTTTGACAAGAAGCCAGAATCTGACAAAGTTTAACTAAGATCGTTAGTATTTGCAAAGATCTATATATTTAAGTAGATAATACTTAAATTATAATCCATATACTATACCTATATAAAATGTTAAATCCAAAAATGATATGATTAGTAATTAAAGGAGAAATGTTACATGTGTTTGAAGAAGCGCTATTTTTATGGGCAAGAAACCTAGCTGTTTAGAGAAGTCCACATCCTTTTCTTTTTGGCCACACGGCTAGACTACAGTTTGTAGTTTCCCATGAGGTTAGGAATGGCATGTGACCGAGTTCTAACCAAGGGAATTGTAAGTAAATATGCCTCTACCTGTAATTCTGGTTGAAAGTGAAAGTTGCTCATTTGTGTCCGACTCTTTGCAACCCCATGGTGTATACAGTCCATAGGATTCTCCAGGCCGGAATTCTGGAGTGGGTAGCCTTTCCCTTCTCCAGGGGATCTTCCCAACCTAGGGATTGAACCCAGGTCTCTTGCATTGCAGGCAGATTCTTTACCAGCTGAGCCACCAGGGAAGCCCATAACTCTGGCTAGGTCTCCTATTAGTGCATCTGTATTTGTTAGGCTGGAGTGGAGATTAGCACTGAGGTCTCCTTGGAAATGATGCACCGAAGCCCTTTGTCATCCTGGTCAGTGATTCGCAGTGCTGAGATGGCCTGTCCCCACCTGTGTCTGCTTGGTACTGTTCCCTGAGCAAGAAACAGACTTTCATGTTTAAACCATTAACATTGTTAGTTGATAGCTCATCTGGTTGATACAGTACTACAGTAAGTGTTTATTTCAGGCTGGATATTCTAAAATTCACTTTTTGGAAGATGTGAATTTTAATGGGATCGTGAAAGACAGGGAAGGATTTGAATTGGTTGAAATAGGGGTGGATATTCAAGATACATAATAATACAAAACAGAAATCAAAAAGAACTTCTTGTGCAAATAGGTTTGGAAGGGCTACAAACAAATCAGTTTGGGCAAAGATGAAAGATTTTAAGAATAGTTCAAAGCAGGGAGAATAGGATTGAGCCTGGTTGTGGAAGACCTTTAACAGTTGGATGAATATTTTTATTTTATAAGGTTAGCCATACACATATTTTTTAAAAAGTGAAACTTTGCTGACACAATAAAGTAGTATTCTAAGATTAATCTTGTGATCATAGTTTGAGGCCAAAATGAACTTTTCCTGGAAGTCTGGGAAAGAGAACCTGGAAATAGTTTTATGTGCTTTACTGAGATCAAAAGAGAGCTTCCCCAGGGCTCAGATGGTGAAGAGTCTGCCAGCAAGGTGGGAGACCCAGGTTCCATCCCTTGGGTCAGAACCCCCTGGGGAAGGGAATGGTAACCCACTTTAGTATTCTTGCCTGGAGAATTCCATGGATGGAAGAGCCTGGCAGACTACAGTCCTTGCGGGTGGCAAAGAGTCAGACAAGACTGTGTAATTAACACTACTACTAATTACTAAGATCAAGAATGTCAGGAAGAATGTAGAATATTTTAGTTGTCAAGAGAGTGCTTGTCTTCCCAGTAGTCAAATTTAAACCCTGAGGATTTTTTCTGTTTTGTAAACAAAAATGAAAAGGCAGAAACAATTGGTTTGAACGCATCTCTGTATACCAAAAGAAATTGCCTAATTATTGTTAGGAAATGATGGATGTTTGTTCTTTAGAATGAAAGTTGCTTGGCCCGCTTATACTCATTGCACACTCAATCTGATGATAAAGATGTTAGAAGAACAATTTCATAATCGCAGTTGGATCTAAGTGCTTATGAGAAGGGAGCAGAGTGGACCCTAAGGTCACAGAGCTGGGATGCCTGGGCATTCAGGGAATCTTTTCTGAGCAGTGGCAGTTGTGGTCAGTTATGGTCAGCGTGGGACATGGATTCTCCCTAAGGATCATCAACTATTTGATAAGGTCATGTGGGTGAGTGGTGCTGAGGCTGGAAAATATCAAGGGGCAGATGACACATTTAAGTTATTATTGTTGTTTAGTCCTTAATTTGTGTCCAACTCTTTGCTACCCCATGGACTGCAGCACACTAGGCTTCCCTGTCCTTCACGGTCTCCTGGAGTTTGCTGAAACTCATGTCCACTGAGTCAGTGATGCCATCCAACCATCTCATCCTCTTTTACTTTCTTCTCCTGCCCTGGGTCTTTCCCAGCATCAGGGTGTTTTCCATTGAGTTGGTTCTTTGCATCAGCATCATTCTTTACAATGAATAATCAGGGCTGGCTTCCGTTAAGACTGACTGGCTTGATCTCCTTGCTGTCCGAGGGACTCTCAAGAGTCTTGTCCAGCGCCACAGTTTGCAAGCATCAGTTTTTCAGCACTCAGCCTCTTTATGGTCCAACTCCCACATCCGTACACGACTACTGGAAAAAACATAGGTTTGACTATATGGACCTTTGTTGGCAAAGTGATACGTTTGCTTTTTAATAAGCTGTCTAGGTTTGTCATAACTTTTTTTCCAAGGAGCCAGTGTCTTTTAATTTCAGGAAACAAGAAACCACAGAAAATCAGGAGGAAATGAGCAATACCTACTTGGCTCATTGAATGTTATTCAGTGCAGAGAAACAGAGTGTGATGTAAAGGGGTGTGAAGGTAGGACCAGAAACCATAAATCCCAGTTCCAGGTGTGCCGATTTAAATCCATTAGAGCTCCCCTGTTTGGGAAACTGCTCAGACAGTGGTTAGAGAAGTGGATAAATAGCACCAGTCTCCTCAGTGATGTACTCAGAGCCATTTAAAATGTTTATTGTCAGGCTGCCTTTAAATTTACCAGGAAAAAAAAAGGAAACTCTTGCACCAGACTGAGGCACCTTACCTTAATTTCCTTTTAAATCCCCTCCTCTGTGTTTAGCTTAAGACTCCATCTCCCCACTTTAATTCTCATATTACTCATGGTTGATTTTCCTTAAAATAGGTTGGCTTTTAAGCAGGATTACCTGGAAACAATTTAAACAAAATTCTTCATACATAAGCTCAGCTTTTTTGATTTCCAGAGAGTTTCAAAATGATTCGTGTTGCCTTGTTAAATATTTCACCGGTCAATAAGAACAAGTAAAGATACTGGAAAAGCAAATAAACATCAAATTCTTATTCTAAGGACAAGGAAGGAGGGTCCCTATTTAAGCAGTTTCCCTCTCCTCCCTCTAGCAATACAGAATCTCAAGTTATAGGCTTTGTGATTTATGCTTACATTTCCTTCCAGTGTAATTCATTGATTCCATGAGTCTAGTCCATGCCTTGTTTATGGAAGAAAGAGTGGGAAAGCGTTAGGACATGTGACTTGCCATATTTTTAAAATCATTTACTCGTCAACTATTTTTTGAATGCCTACTTTGTATTGGGGTAAGGATGGTCTTTGGTAAACCTTGGTGAGAATCTAGTCATCATTCTTTTACTTGTGAACTTATGTTAGAATGAGGAAGCAGATGGTGAAGAAGTAATTATGATGAACTGGTGCATGTGTTCTAATGAAGTCATACAGGCTGGTGATAAGCAGGCAAACAAGAGGGATCTATGCTAATCAATGCTTAGAAGTGTTCTCGCTGAGAAATTGATGCTTAACTTGAGATGCGGAGGAGCAGTGGAATTAGCTAGAAGAAGGTGATGAGGAGAGACGTTCTTGGCAGAAAGAAGATTACTGGCAAAGAACACGAACAGTTTAGTGAGATGGAGGAAGTGAAAGAATTTCAGTGCATCTTGAGAATAAAATCTGTGCTAGGAAATCCAGAACTGAAACTGAAGATGAATCTGGAGGCGTTGGCTGTATGGTGAACCCAGGTCCTTATGTTGAATTTTATCACAAGAGCAAGGAAAATCCACGGAAGGGTTTTGAGTAGGAAGAGCCATGATGTTGTAAGATGGAGATGGTTAGACTGGGAAGCCTGGCAGTTACCACGTTAGTACCTGTGGGAGATGATGGGCGTCTGTAGCAGCATGGTTGTCAAGGAGTGGAGAGGTAACACTCGTAATGTCAACTGTTAGTGTTTAGTTAGCTTCTTGGTGGCAAGACCGGAAGTCTGTTCTGTAGACCCCTGATCTGTGATGCTGTAACTGACTCACAGTGTGTTGTCATTTATCCACTTTGTATTTTTTTAAAAAAGATTTTATTTATCTGCTTGTTTATTCATGACTGAGCTGGTCTTCATTGCTGCCCCGGACCTTCGCTCGCCGCAGTGAGCAGGGGTACTTTCTAGTGGCGGCGCGCGGGCTTCTCATCACGGTGGCGTCTCTTGTTGCCATCACGGGCTCTAGGGTGTGTGGGCTTCGGTAGTTTCGGCTCCTGGGCTCTAGAGCACAGGCTTAATAGGTGCGGCACGGACTTAGTTGCCCCGAGGCATGTGGGATCTTCCTGGACCTGGGATTGAACCCAAGTCTCCTGCAGTGGCAGGCGGATTCTTTACCCCCGAGCCATCAGGGAAACCTGATCTTTGGCATTTTAAAAATACGTGCCTCATTTTAATACTCGCCTCTTGGCATAGAAAAGTTGGACATGAAGTTCCTGTAAGGAGATTTTCCATCACGTGAATCACTAAGATCATGCATTACCCTGTCACTGTTATCAATAACACCCTAAAATAACTTGCTGGTCTTTTAAAGATGTAAGAATAGTTCTGTAGAAGTTGAAATGAACCAGCAGGTGAGAATGACAATATATTCAGTTTTGTGTAGCTTGTCACATTTTCCCTTGGGGCAGACTGCACTGAAGGCGACTTTAAAAAATAGCATAGAGTATAATATTCGTCAGATGTGAATTTATTTGCATCTCTCTTGGGGTCAGGAGACACCTACCAAATGACTCTCTTATGCTGTGGGCTAAGTTTTCTGCTAGTTTTTGGTATAGAAATATGTCTATCTTTTGTCTTTCCAGAAGGAAATTACTGATCAGGGTATTCAGAAGCCCCAATTTTTGGTGGTGGTAATAACATTTAGGCTGGAATAGAAACTCAGACATCAAGAACAGACTTGTGGACACAGAGGGAAGGAGAGGGTGGAGTGAATTGAGAGAGTCACACTGAAACACACACACACTACCCTGTGTAAAATAGCTAGTGGGAAGTTACTGTCTAGCCCAGGGAGCTCAGCCTGGTGTTCTGTGACGACCTAGAGAGACAGGATTGGGGGGTGTGGGAGGGCGGTTCCAGAGGCAGGGGACGTGTGTGCCTGTGGCTGACTCATGTTGATGTATGGCAGAAACCAACACAATGCTGTAAAGCAATTATCCTCCAATTTAAAAAATAATACATTTATTCCTAAGAAACCAAATAATTAGTTCAACATTCAGATACTTTATAGATCTATATAAAAAAAGACTAACATCCCCTTCATGTTGATTTTTCTATAGTGAAAATGTTACTGAGAGTCATTTTTATTCTTGTAGTTAAATGCCTTTAGCATCTTCTGAGTGTTGTAATGATTCTTACTTGTGTGGTTTAGGTCATGCTGTCATACATTAGCCGTGTCAAATAGGACACTGTTCTACATCTTGTTCAGTCTGCTCCAAGGGCCACGATTTTATGGTGACAGAGGCCCCATCTCCTATAAAAAGTGCCTGTCAAGGGGATCAGAGTTAAGCCTCTGAAAACCCAAAGCCTCCCAACTAGTTCTGTGCTTGATTAAGGATAGAATTTGTTGTTATTTAGTCGTTCAGTCTTGTCCTATTCTTTGCAAACCCATGGACTCTAGTCCACCAGGCTCCTCTGTCCATGAGGTTTTCCAGGGAAGAATACTGGAGTGGGTTGCCATTTCTTCCTCCAGGGGATCTTCCCAACCCAGGGAATGAACCCACGTCTGTTATAGCTTCTGAATTGGCAGGTGGATTCTTTACCGCCGAGCTGCCTGTGAAACATCTCTGGGAGGGAAGGAAGTACAATTTTAAGTCTTCTCTGAGTTTAAAGTTTTAGTTTTAATATGACAGTAAAATGAGTTGATACATCTGCTTTGGCTGAGCAGAGAGCCAATTCTGGGGAGGAAAGTCCTCCACATTTGGGGCACTGACATGGTGAATTTCTATTTGCACTGCTCAGAAAGAATTTTCCCCAAACCAAAGCCAGCTAGCTTTCTGACATTTCCAGTTTTCCTTTAAGGCTTTGGAATAGAAATATTTCCTAACCTAACTATTACTACTCTCTATCATGGTAGTAAGTTTTAAATTTGATATTTTCTGTGATATCAGCAGCTATTTTCTTCCTCAAGGTTGTGTCTTGAAGTTAAGGTCTAAAGATATGTTTCTGTTACTCTATATGCAAATTTATTTTTGTGTTTAAAAATTTCCAAAGAGGTTGAGTAATTGAAAGCTTTATGGAATTTTAATGCAATTCTTATCAGAAAAGTTGCATTTATTTTCCTGGGAATGATGGTTTGTCATAGCAAATGTCTCAAGGTTCTCCATTTTCTTTGCAGGTAGTGGAAACAGGTAGATGTATTTATAGTTCATTTACAAAGGGACATTTTTTGTCACCAAGTCACCAAGGCAAAGAAAGGCAACCAGGAAATATAACAATCAACAGTGAGATGTCTAGGGTCAGATTGCTTAGGTTTTAATGCTTGGACCCAGATAATCATGATGATGTGATCACTAATCTAGAGCCAGACATCTTAGAATCTGAAGTCAAGTGGGCCTTAGAAAGCGTCACTATGAACAAAGCTAGTGGAGATGATGGAATTCCAGTTGAGCTATTTCAAATCTTGAAAGATGATGCTGTGAAAGTGCTCAATATGCCAGCAAATTTGGAAAACTCAGCAGTGGCCACAGGACTGGAAAAGGTCAGTTTTCATTCCAATTCCAAAGAAAGGCAATGCCAAAGAATGCTCCAACTACCGCACAATTGCACACATCTCACATGCTAGTAAAGTAATGCTCAAAATTCTCCAAGCCAGACTTCAGCAATATGTGAACTGTGAACTCCCTGATATTCAAGCTGGTTTTAGAAAAGGCAGAGGAAACAGAGATCAAATTGCCAACATCCGCTGGATCATGGAAAAGGCAAGAGAATTCCAGAAAAACATCTATTTCTGCTTTATTGACTATGCCAAAGCCTTTGACTGTGTGGATCACAATAAACTGTGGACAATTCTGAAAGAGATGGGAATACAGACCCCCTAACCTGCCTCTTGAGAAATCTGTATGCAAGTCAGGAATTAACAGTTAGAACTGTACATGGAACAACAGACTGGTTCCAAATAGGAAAAGGAGTACATCAAGGCTGTAAACTGTCACCCTGCTTATTTAACTTATATGCAGAGTACATCATGAGAAACGCTGGACTGGAAGAAACACAAGCTGGAATGTTGATTGCTGGGAGAAATATCAATAACCTCAGATATGCAGATGACATGATCCTTATGGCAGAAAGTGAAGAGGAACTAAAAAGCCTCTTGATAAAAGTGAAAGAGGAGTGAAAAAGTTGGCTTACAGCTCAACAATCAGAAAACTAAGATCGTGGCATCTGGTCCCATCACTTCATGGGAACTAGATGGGGAAACAGTGGAAACAGTGGCAGACTTCATTTTGGGGGGCTCCAAAATCACTGCAGATGGTGATTGCAGCCATAAAATTAAAAGACACTTACTCCTTGGAAGAAAAGTTATGACCAACCTAGGCAGTATATTCAAAAGCAGAGACATTACTTTGCCGACTAAGGTACATCTAGTCAAGGCTATGGTTTTTCCTGTGGTCATGTATGGATGTGAGAGTTGAACTGTGAAGAAGGCTGAGTGCCGAAGAATTGATGCTTTTGCACTGAGGTGTTGGAGAAGACTCTTGAGAGTCCCTTGGACTGCAAGGAGATCCAACCAGTCCATTCTGAAGGAGATCAACCCTGGGATTTCTTTGGAAGGAATGATGCTAAAGCTATAACTCTAGTACTTTGGCCACCTCATGCGAAGAGTTGACTCATTGGAAAAGGCTCTGATGCTGGGAGGGATTGAGGGCAGGAGGAGAAGGGGACGACTGAGGATGAGATGGCTGGATGGCATTACAGACTGATGGACGTGAGTCTGAGTGAACTCTGGGAGATGGTAATGGACAGGGAAGCCTGGCATGCTGCGATTCATGGGGTCGCAAAGAGTCGGACACGACTAAGCGACTGAACTGAACTGAACTGAACTAGACCTGACTAGTTGTGTGACCTTAGACAAAATGCTCAACTGTCTGTACTTCAGTCTACTCAAGAGAAAACACAATGTATGTTTGCTACGTTTATTAATTTTCTATAATGATGCAGCATCATAAAAATCTTGGTGTGTTTTCTTGGTATGGTAATAGGGGAAATTATTCTGCTGCTCCTGCTAAGTCGCTTCAGTCATGTCCGACTCTGTGCGACCCCATAGACGGCAGCCCACCAGGCTCCCCTGTCCCTGAGATTCTCCAGGCAAGAGTACTGGAGTGGGTTGCCATTTCCTTCTCCAATGCATGAAAGTGAAAATTGAAAGTGAAGTCACTCAGTCGTATCTGACTCTTAGCGACGCCACGGACTGCAGCCCATCAGGCTCCTCTGTCCATGGGATTTTCCAGGCAAGAGTACTAGAGTGGGTTGCCATTGCCTTCTCTGGGAAATTATGCTAATCTAGTACTAATTCAGCAGAGAAGGCGATGGCACCTCAGTCCAGTACTCTTGCCTGGAAAATCCCATGGACAGAGGAGCCTGGAAGGCTGCAGTCCATGGAGTCACTGAGGGTCGGACACAACTGAGCGAATTCACTTTCACTTTTCACTTTCATGCATTGGAGAAGGAAATGGCAACCCACTCCAGTTTTCTTGCCTGGATAATCCCAGGGACGGGGGAGCCTGCTGGGCTGCCGTCTATGGGATTGCATAGAGTCGGACACGATTGAAGTGACTTAGCAGCAGCAGGAACAGTGCTAATTCCAATACCGTTTAATGATTTTGCTTCTAAAGTTTAGAAATTTGAAGTCTGTTAAAATTTCTGTCACTTGTTTTCTTTGCAGTATTTCTCTTTATTGCGTAAAGCAGAGAGAGTCTTGTTTTTAAAGGAAAATTGTCAGAGCAAAATCAACTCAAAGTAAATGTGTGTAGCATACTAAGAGCTAAATACATTGATACTCTATTTAAAGCAAAAGTCAGTATATAATATAACAAGGAGAACCAGAGGTTGCATTCACTGGCCAGGCCTCACTCTCAGCACAGTTTACACATGAGCTCATTTGGTCACCACTCCAACTAACCAAACCAGACTCTGGTATTCAGCCCATTCTACCGAGGTGGAAACTGAGGCACAGAAGGGCAGGTAAGTTTTACAGGCCACACACAGAGTAGCTAATGGTACCAGGTTTTAAACCCAGGCAAACTCCATCTTTGACCCACTTAAAACTAAACATCAAACATAAGTCAATTCAGCAAATATTTATCAATGATATATCTTTCTCAAGGCTCTAGATAATTCCATTATGTTCTCATATGTAGAAATGAAAGAGAATTAGTATATGGATTTACCTGTAAGGTTCTTAAAGACTTTAGAATCTGATATATATAACATTTTGCATTTAATTAGGTGATAATATGTACATTTCCTGTATAACTTTGCAAGATATAATCTTCTTTGAGGGACAGATGTCAGTGCATTATAGTAACATTCACGTATCTCATCTTCAAAGGAACTCCTTGTTATTCTGTCTCTCCATTCCATCCAACTCTTTGTGATCCCAGGGGCTGCAACACACCAGGCTTCCCTGTCCTTCACCATCTCACAGAGCTTGCAAACTCATGTCTTTGAGTTGGTGACAAGATCCAAATATCTTGTCCTCTGTCATCCCCTTCTCCTCCTGCTTTCAATCTTTCTCAGCATCAGGATCTTTTCTAATGAGTCAATTTGTCACACTTTGTGACCAAAGTATTGCAGCATCAGCATCAGTCCTTCCAATAAATATTCAGGGTTGAGTTCCTTTAGGATTGACTGGTTTGATCTCCTTGCAATCTAAGGAACTATCTAGGATTCTCTCCAACACCACAGTTCAAAAGCATCAATTCTTTAGCGCTCAGCCTTCTTCATGGTCCAACTCTCACATCCATACACTACTATGAAAAACCATAGCTTTGACTAGATGGACCTTTGTTGGTAAAGTACTGTCTCAGCTTTTTAATATATTGTCTAGATTTGTCATCTCTTTTCTTCCAAGGAGCAAACTTCTTTTAATGTCATGGCTGCAGCCACCATCTGCGGTGATTTTGGAGCCCAAGAACTGTTTCCACTGTTTCCCCATCTATTTCGCATGAAGTGATGGGACCAGATGCCATGATCTTAGTTTCCTGAATGTCGAGTTATAAGTGAACATTTTCATTCTCCTCTTTCACTTTCATCAGGAGGCTCTTTCGTTCCTCTTTGCTTTCTGCCCATAAGGGTGGTGTCATTTGTGTATTTAAGGTTACTGATATTTCTCCCAGCAATCTTGATTCCACCTTGTGCTTCATCCAGTCCAACATTTTGCATGATGTACTCTGCATATAAGTTAAATAAGCAGGGTGACAATATACAGCCTTGACGTTCTCCTTTCCCAATTTGGGACCAGTCCATTGCCCATGTCTGGTTTTAACTATTGTTTCTTGACCTGCATACAGATTTCTCAGGAGGCAGATAAGGTGGTCTTGGTATTTTCCATAATTTGGAAAATTCTTAAAGAACTCATTACCCACCAATATCAGTTTAACTTGAAATAGTGAATACAAATTGACTAATCTGTTACTTGGGCTTCCCAGGTGGTGCAAGTGGAAACTTGTATCCACCTGCCAATGCAAGAGATGCAGGTTCAGTCTCTGGGTCTGGAAGATTCCCTGGAGGAGGGCATGGCCACCCACTCAATATTCTTGCCTGGAGAATCCCATGGACAGAGGAGCCTGGTGGACAGTCCGTGGGGTCACAAAGAGTCAAACATGACTGAAGTGACTTACACACAATCTGTTACTTACATGTGGATTGCCTGTTTAGATTTTGAGTTAAATTATAAACAGGATAGACATCAAATGACATTTGGATTCTACATGAGAAAAGCATGTTGGTGTTTTTGGTTGGTTGGGGCCAGTGTATTTATATCTTGGGGGACACTAAGCATTTAAGAGCATAAGAGAGTGAGAGGCACCCAGATAGGTATTTATTTTGACTGTCAAAATTCCTTTACTTAAAAATAAAATAATTAACTTAAAGTTTAAAATTTTTTCTTTTTTGATGTGGACCAGTTTTTAAAAGCCTGTGGCAGATTCATGTTGATATATGGCAAAACTAATAAAATATTGTAAAGAAATTAGCCTCCAATTAAAATAAATAAATTTATATTAAAAAAATAAAAGATTTCTTTTTGTGAACCATTTTAAAAGTCTTTATTGAATTTGTTACAATATTACTTCTACTTATGGTCTGGATTTTTGGCTGTGAAGCATGTCAGATCTTAGTTCCCTGACTAGGGATTAGACTCCAACTCTTGCACTGAAAGGTGAAGTCTTAACCACTGAGACTAATGGTGGGAAGTCCTTCATTATTTTTTTCAACATGTTTTCTATGGTAATGTTTCTGATTTAGATATTACAGAGTGAGAGTACTGGGTTGTTAAAATGGAGTGACAACTTAAAACTATTGAAATTCCTTTTGTTTATTCTTTATTAATGTATAGTTGATTTATAGTGTTGTGTTAATTTCTGCTGTGCAGCAATGTGACTCAAGTATGCAAGCATATACATTCTTTTTCATATCCTTTTCTATTATAGTTTATTCCAAAATATTGGATATTATTCCCTGTGCTATATAGTAGGACCTTGTTCTTCCATACTGTATATAATAGCTTGCATCTAGAAAACCATTGAGATTTATGCTTAATTCTTACTATAATTTTGTTATTGAGGGATTGTGTACCCTTTGCAATTAATGTTAGTTGAAATTAATTGTTAAAATTGTGTGACCAGCTAAGCCAGAGGCTGTGACATTTTCTAAGAAAAGCCAAAAGCAACTATTAGCCAGATATTAGGTTTGCCATATAGTAGCAGATTTTCTCATTTGTTCTTCCCTATATCCTAGTCAGGATTAATAGTGATAAATATATTATTTAAGCTCTCTTAGCAGAAAACAAATTTGGCATGAAAGAACACTAATATAAAAACTTTTCAGGAAATGAATCATTATTTTGATTATACTCTAGATTTCCTGATGGGAATACCATTACTGGAAAATATCCAGTAAGTTAAAAGAAATAAAAATTATTATTTTGAGCATTTCATTAGATTCTCAATTTCCTGATAGAATCACTGTTCTTGAGAGAATCCCATCCATAAGAAGAACAGGGTGATTTCAAAGAGTTATCAAGACCTTTCTTCTGTAGAGAGTCAAATGATTTTCTTGTCAAGTAAATACTTCATGACATAGTTAAAAATAACTGTTGGAAAATACTGACTAATGCAGGGTTTGGGATGCAAATGACACCCAAAGCTATCACCAATGGGGCTTGGCTTTCCGAGTTATTACTTCATAGGATCTTTCATTTCCATTTATCAGATGCCTTTCCTGTGCGGGTTCTGTATTACAGCCGTTTCTCTGCAGCTGTGACAGAAGATGGTGTCAGCCTCCGCTGATGGTCTCAAGTCCCCATGGACCATGCCGGTGCACAGAGAGGAAGAACATACATTTTTATGTCGGGGGGTAATGAGCATCTTTCTTTCCACCTGCAATTTTCTCTGTGGTTCTTTGTTTGCCTGTTGATCGCAAACAATCCTTCCCACCTGACATTCCGTCTCACCGGGCCCTTTTTTCTTCCTCTACATTGCAACCCAGGATGACTGTGGAAATTGGAAATGAATATGAAAATAGAATTCTGACTTGGTGACATAGAAAAATAACGATGAAGGTAAATGATGAGCTCAATTGTGATGTATTATTTAGAAACCTCGAGTTGCTTCTGGGAGGCTCTTCCCCCCCAAGGACCCAGAAGACAAGACAATAGGAGGCAGGGTGATGGGCACATGGAAGAGAATCGTGTTAAAGATGCTTTTTTCTCAGATGCCTTTGTGTGCTTGCCCAGGGGTCAAGAAAGGGGAAAAAACCCCCTCTCTCAGCCGCATGACTTGTAATCATTACAGCACTCCAGATAATTGTGCCTCGTTGGTCATTGGTCATTAATTATTTTGTCTGTTTGTCAGGAATCATTTGCTACATGCTCGTTGCTCCTTTGCCTTCTTTCTGTGAATGGTCTTCTATTTTATTTCATTAATGATGCTCGTATGTGCTGTAAGACAGGAGACTTGGAAACAAAGATGCATGTTTATCCAGCAGCTGGGTCTGGCTTTCACTGTAAAGGCAGCAAACAATTCAAAGAGATACTTTAAAGCAAGAAACTGTCTTTGCTTCTTTGGTGTCGAAGAGATAAGAATGCGTTCATTTCGCCTGTAGAAACCCCAGGTAATTCTGGAGTATAATTAGAACCTTTTCAGAAAGATTCTATTGTGCCTGTACTGCCACATCATTGATATAGAACCTGTAAAAATGGGTGTTTTTTTAATTAAACAGTGGAAACAGGTTCTCTCTAGGTAATGGGCTCCAACTTCATCACTACTTTACTTTTCTGTATTATCCTCCTTCTGCTTCTTAAAAAATACTCAGTTAAAAGGATTTTCTTAAGAATATGCTCTAGGAAATTGGAGATTGCTCCTGGTGGCTCAGAGGCAAAGAATCTGCCTGCCATTGCAGGAGATGCTGGAGATGAGGGTTTACTCCTGGATCAGGGAGATCCCTTGGAGAAGGGACTGGCAAGCCACTTCAGTATTCTTGCCTGGGAAAGCCCATGGACAGAGGAGCCTGGGGGGCTATTGTCCATAGGGTCACGGACATGACTGAGCATGGACACACATATCTAGGTTTTGGCAGCTCTAGGTTTAGGCGGCCCGTTCCCTTAATGCCGACATCCGGCATCTGAAGGGACGAGTGACCACCGCGAGTGCTCAGTGGTGAACTGACATGCGGGGTGTTCATTCATTTATAAATGGGGCTGGAGTCTATTTCAAGTGGACGATCAGAGTCTGCTTTGAGGTGTGGTGTGAGTATCAGCCATCAGAGTGACCACTTGCCAGGTGCCGGCGAGCGGGATCGCTTTTAACACCAAATAATAAAATGAGGAGATAAAAGTAGAGATATTAAAGGAGACAGCACTCAGGGAATGATGGAAGAGCAATCCAGAGGAGATAAGGCGCTCGCTAAAGGTTAACCTGACCCACTGATGAAGAAAAATTAGGACGGGAAGAACCACGAGACAGTGCAAGGCTGCTTTTATGCACAAATGGAGTGTTTAGGGGAAGACATAAATTGGGAGGAAGGAAGGTCCTTCTCAGGACAGTGTTAGGAAGTATCCTTTAGAGTAGCTTAATATCACTATAAAAAGATAACTAACCTATGATGTATCTAGTCAGAGACTAAGAAGTAACTTATAATTGCTGCTAATGATTTTATTTACTCAGAGATACTGAGATTCTATATAATACTGACAAATAAAAGGGAGATAGTGGAGGACGAAGCACAGCACAGTGGAGGACAGAGGAGCTTGGTCTGCTGCAGTCGATGGAATTGCAAAGAGTCAAAGAGTCGGACAAGACTTCGGGAAACAGCAAAAGAAACTGTAAAGTGTGCCAGGATTCTATGTTTCATTTTTTTTTGGTAGGAGACACTTAAGTAAAAGGACAAAAGCTACCTTCTGTGTCTTTCCCAATTGTGTTCCCGCCCAACACTAAAAGTTGGGAATGCTCGGGCAGGAAGCTATGAAATTGGGGGCGTGATGATCATCCCTGGTCCAAGAGAACTGTGAGTGCAGCCCCCTGGGGGGAAACACTGAAAGAGGGCATGGTTCTGCTTGGCCAAGGGGTTGTTGATCAGCATAACCATACTTCCAAGGCAGAAAGCCTTAGCAAGCGCGCTACAGAGGATGACTCGTGGGCCTTGACTCTCAAATCATAGAGAAGCAGCTGGGAATTCTACAGCTTGGTCCCTGGCCTCAGCTGGTTTCACTCCCAGGCTCCTATGACAGTTTCCTTTCTTGGAAGCCTAAGATCAGCCTGATAACTAGGGAGACAAAAAAGGCTCAGACGTGTGCTATAAGCTGCATGCAGCTGTGTTTAAGTCACTGAGTTGTGTCCGACTCTTTGCGATCCCATGCAATGTAGAACACCAGGCTCCTCTGTCCATGAAATTGTCCAGGCAAGAATAATGGAGTGTACTAGAAGCTAGAGGTGCTTAAATGCTGCAGTCAGCCTATTCATGTCTTAAGTATTGTTTCTAAAATGATTGTGTGTGTGTGTGTGTTAGTCACTCGGCTGTGTCCAACTCTTTGCGATCCCATGGACTGTAGCCCTCCACGCTCCTCTGTCCATGGGATTCTCCAGGCAAGAATACCGGAGTGGGCCACCTACATTGTAGACAGATTCTTTACCATCTAAGCCATCAAGGAAACCCCTTCTAAAATAATTATGTATACAAAGTGATGATTAGTGATTTTGAAACTATGGATTTCTATGTTTGTGGGAAAAAATGAATACAGATGGATAAATTTATGTATGTTTTAGAAGCTGCGAAGTTTAATTTTATTTACATCTCGAGATTTGGAGGTATAATCTTTGTGGTATTTGTTTCTTTAAGAAGTCCTCCATTAGGGCTTCTTTTTCTAATTTGTTTTCCCTCATCTTTCATGGTTGCAGTAATTGTGTGAGTGTTTTTACAGCTGGAATTCAGGGCACATTCATTCATTTAATATCCATTTATGGAGTGTCTGCCAAGTGCTGTGGGGGGACAGAGATAAATACAGCAGACCAAGCTCTGATGGAGCTTGCATTCCAGTGGGTGCGAGAAACAACTAGAAAGCAAGTAAATACATAACGTAAAGTCAGGAAATAATCAGAGCTAGAAGGAAAGCTCAGAGCCTGGAGAGTGATGTGGTTGGAGAGGTGTTTCCTTTGATCGCGTATTCAGGGCAAACCTATCTTGTTGAAACGGGCTGGAGCGAGGGAAGGAATGCTTTGTTAAGATCCCAGGCATAAATCTTCTCAGAAGATTGGCTTCCTGTGGTTTAACCTAAAAGATCATAACTGCACCCTACCTCTAATGTGCTTTCCTACTTTCTCGTGAGTCTATATTTTGAGCTTTGGTGAATCATTTTGGGGACCAATACTGTTGGCTTATGTTGTGTTGGTAATAAATTCCTTAGATCACAGCTTGCAGATTTCTCTCTTGTTTTGACCATGGGATCTATTCACTCTCATTATAATGCCTGTGACTTCCTTTTCCAGGGGAATGGCTTGTGATGGAGGGTGGGAGTGCGCACCACGGTAGGCAGATGTGTAAAGTCAAAAAGGTGTGTACTTGCATTGTGAGCTTTTAATTTATTTCCAGATCAGAATTAATCACAAAGCAAGATTTGTATCAATGATTGGTTTTGTAAAAGGGGTAAGGGATTAAAAGGGCTGAGGAACAAATGTTATAGTCCCCCTCGAACAAATCATCATTCTCTAAGTTTTAGTTCATGAAAAATTCCTAAACCAATGAGCACGCCCTTGGAAGAATTATACAGTCAGAACCATTAGTATTTTGTTTCAGTTGTATAAATTCTTTAAGTTCTCCTAGGAGCCCACCCAGCCTGACTCAGTACTGAATTACTTGGGGAAAAATTGATATGTTTTCATGCTACTCATAAAGTAATCTGTGTTTTCAGTGGCCTGCTTTACTTGGGAATTTACTCTAGAGGTTTGTTGTTTGAATTTGTTAAAAGTTTGGGGAAAATAGCCCAACTCTTAGCTATAAGATAGATCCAGAAAATGAAGTATGTTGTATTTTATGAATTATTCACGTGTTCAAGGTGCCCAAGGTGTGAAGGACCCATGAGGAAGCCTTGTGATAGAAGATCTTTTCATCTTTAACCAAGTATTGCTTGTTCTTCCACTCTTGTGATGATGCGCCAATTCCAAAAAGCCATGCTGGGGACTTCCTGGTGGTCCAGTGCTTATGACTTCACTTTCCAATCAAGGGGTGAAAGATTAGTCCCAAGTCAGATGCCATATGCCTCTCGGCTGAAAAGCCAAAACACAAAACAGAAGCAATGTTGCAACAAATTCAATAAAAGCGTTAAAAAATGGACCACATTCATATAAAAAAAAATGAAAGAAAAAAGTCACATTGATGTCAAAGTCGAGGAACACTTCATAACTTTCCTTATCGGAAAATTTAAGCTGCACATCTCTTAACCTTTGCAATACTGTCCCATTTCACATCATCAGTAAAATTAAAAATGAACTTCTCATGAAAATAGAATCCTAGTGCAGAGGATGGTGGTAATTTAGTAGCTAAAATGCCGTCCTAGAGCAAACTTAGTGGTGGGTTAGCAGCTAAGTTGTGTCTGACTCTTGCTATGAGCTGTAGCCTGCCACGTTCCTCTGTCCATGGGATTTTCCAGGCAAGAAATCTGGAGTGGGTTGCCATTGCCCTTTCCAGGGAATCCTCCCAACCCAGGGATAGAACCCTCATCTCCTTTGTTACAGGTGGATTTTTTACCACTGAGCCACCAGGGAAGCCAGAGGCTGAACTTAGCACCTTTGAAATTTAAGGCAGTCACTTAATCAAACAGATACCTTTCTCTGGTTACCATGGATGGGAATTCACAGGTGCTAAATTGGCTTCTAAAGGACTCCTCTATTGTTTCTTAATGGAAAACTAGAACATATGGAGACTTGCACAAGGAAAATAAACATAAATCAAGTGTAGGAGATACCTGGTGTCGTCTGAGCAGTTGCCTTTAGTTTTCTGGGCATGCATGATTCAGTGCCTATTGAGCTGTCTGATGTGGTTTGCTATTTCATTTCAAAATAATAATGCAACAGTTTCAACATTTTAGCTTTAACCTTCTCCGTAACTAGAGGGACTATTCAAATGCTTTTGATGTGATAGTAGAGTGATTCTGTCTTTTGAGAATGACAATCAGTGCCTTTGTGATTTCACGGTATAAACTATTTGAAAGCTTGGGATGTGGAGGTGAGTGGTCTGTGATGTATTGAATCGTTTGGGTATGTTTCGGAACAGTTAGGAACAGAGAGGAAGTACAAAGCCAGACTAGAAAGAGCTCTTTTTACCCCAGGATTTTTAGGCTTTCTTGGTGCATATGGATTTTAGACAAAATTTTATTTGGATTTGATTTATTCTTTTGACCTTGACAATACCGAGTGAGGTGCAGTTTTCCAGTCTTCCTGTTGCAGGTTTGGGGCATTAAATGTTCATGTTACAAATTGTTTACAGCTACCAAATGTTATTGGGCTTCCCAGGTGGTGCCAGTGGCAAAGAACCTGTTTGCCAATATGAGAGACATAAGAGACATGAGTTCGACCCCTTGATTGGGAAGATCCCCTGGAGGAGGGTCTGGCAAACCACTCCAGTATTCTTGCCTGGAGAATTTCATGGACAAAGGAGACTGGCAGGCCATAGTCCATGGGGTCACACAGAGTCGGACACGACTGAAGCAACTTAGCATGGACACACACAGGCATACATGCACGCATCAAATGTTATTGGTTATTTATAGACCATTGGCTCAATAAAGTCTTGCCTCTTGGAAGAAAAGCTATGACAAACCTAGACAGTGTATTAATGAAGTAGAGGTATCACTTTGCTAACAAAGATCTGTATAGTCAAAGCAATAGTTTTTGCAGTAGTCCTGTACAGATGTGAGAGTTGGACCATAAAGAAGACTGAGTGCCAAAGAATTGCTCTTTTTGAACTGTGGTGCTGGAGAAGACTCTTGAGAGTCTCTTGAGAGTCCTTGCTGTCCAAGAGACTCTCAAGATCAGTCAATTCTAAAGGAAATTAACTCTAAATTTTCCTTGGAAGGAATGATGCTGAAGCTGAAGCTCCAATACATTGGTCACCTGATACAAAGAGCCAACTAATCAGAAAAGACTCTGATGCTGAGAAGGACTAAAAGCAGGAGGAGAAGGGGACGACAGAGGATGAGCTGGTTCGATGGCATCGCTGACTCAATGGACATGAGTTTGAGCAAACTCTGGGAGATGGTGAAGGACAAGGAGACATGCTGCAGCCCATGGAGTCACAAAGAGTCGGACAAGACTTATCCATTGAACAATGACAGAACACTTGTTTCCAGTCTATTATTCCATAGAGACAAAATGTCTGACCTGAAATCATAGCATAAATTTATTTTGTCAGTAGGGTTGTGAGAGTAATATAGGCTGGTTTTGGTCCTACTGTTTCAAAAACTTATTCCAGCATCTGCCTATATTTACACATTTGAAGAAAGACTGCAAATCTCATTGCCTTCTGAGCATTAAAAACTGGAGATCCATAAAAAAGAACGTTATGTAAAGCCTGTTATATGGAGTGAAGTAAGTCAGAAAGAGAAAAACATGTATCGTATATTAATGCATATATGTGGAATAGAGAAAAACAAATATTGTACATTAATGCATATATGTGGAATCTAGAAAAATGGTACTGATAAATCTGTTTGCAAGGCAGGGCTAGAGACCAAGACATAGAGAAGAGACACGTGGACACGGTGGGGGAAATGAGAGGGTAGGGAGAATTGGGAGAATAGCATTAAGACATATACATTACCATATGCAAAAGAGATCACTAGGGGGAAGTTATTGGATGACACAGGAAGCTCAGCCTGGTGCTCTGTGATGACCAAGAAGGGTGGGGTGAGGTTGGGGTGGGAGGGGGATACACATCCAAAGAATGCAGTGAATGAATGCATTAGTGAACGAGTGAGTGAAGGAGGGAATATGTAAACCAACTCATTTGCATAAACAGAAGTTTAAGCGATTGTGAAATTAAGGACCATGAGTTAGGGAAAACTTGGATTTGTTTGGTGAAAGTGAAAGTCGCTCAGTCATGTCCGACTCTTTGCAACCCCTATACAGTCCATGGAGTTCTCCAGGCCAGAATACTGGAGTGGGTAAGTAAGTAAGTAAGTAAAGTCACTCAGTCGTGTCCGACTCTTTGCAGCCCACCAAGCTCCTCAGTCCATGGGATTCTCCAGGCAAGAATACTGGAGGGGGTTGCCATTTCCTTCTCCAGGGGATCTTCCCGACCCAGGGATCCAACCCGGGTCTCCCGCATTGGAGGCAGACGCTTTAACCTCTGAGCCACCTCCAGGGGATCTTCCCAATCCAGGGATTGAACCCAGGTCTCCTGCATTGCAGATGGATTCTTTATCAGCTGAGCCACCAGGGAAGCCCCATTAAAAAAAACATACCTCTCCTGGAAGAGGACTGGGGGTGGGGATCTGTCACAGAAATACTGGGAAGAATAATGGTGGCCTGGTGTTGGTGATGCTATTGGGGTGAGGTGGTTGGATTCTTGTATACTTGGAGATAGAACTGGCAGGATTTGCTGACATGCTGGATGTTAGGGCTGTGTGTGTGTGTGTGTGTGTGTGTGTGTGTGTGTGTGTTTGTGTGTGTGTGACTTCAGAGAAAGATAAATAAAAAAAAAAAACTCAATGATGAGTGAGACAATAGGCTTCTCAAAGAGAATACTCAATTAGATTGTTTTAAAAAATTGAATAAATGTCTTTGAGCAGTGGACATTTTAACTATTTTTATGAACATGGATCCAAAAGTTCTGAGAGTATTTAAAAATAGTATATAAGCGACAAAATAAAAATATACCTCTCCTGCAAATTTTAGCAACTTAGTACAAAATTAAACCCCTTATATATTTCATGGCAATCGGTTCTCCTGCTAATTGGTCCTCTTCTGCCCTGTGGTGGTGGTGGTGGCATCATTCTGACCCATCACTACTTTGCATACAATTGCTTTATGGAAAGATACCGCTCACGCTCTGCCTTAGGGCAAACAAATCAATCAGCCACAGCCCTCAAACGGATAGGAAGCATTTGTATGTGCTGGGGAGGCACCACCTCTGCGTCTCATTTGTAACAGCCTGAGGTTTCTCTGAGGAAAAAAAAGAGCATCTGTAGCAAGTAAGGCATGGGTTGACTTCAAATTGAAGACTTCCCGTCTTTCTAAAGTCTCATTCAGTTTATTAAGTGTCTCGCTGCCTGCTGTATAAGATACAGATGAAGAGATCAGGGTTTTCCTGGGGGTTTGAAACTCAGGTTAAAACGACTTCAGAAGGGAATTCTCAAATGAATTTCCAGTAAGTGCGTTGACAGTCTCGGAAATTTCAACACCGGCACACACAGCGTTCTTTTTCAATTAATGTCAAAACATCAGCAAGCTCACAGTTCTGTAATGCTAACGGAGTATCTGCATTCTGTCGTTTTCAGCTTGGCCCTGTACAAGGTGAAGTTTAATTGTAGCCAGCTTTTTTTGAATATCCATCTGATCATTTCAGAAATATTTTTTTACCTTCTAAATTGCCCTGAGGTGATTCTGATATAAACTTTCTTTTTTTGAGTATGCTGTGACTCCCTCCAACATTGACCCAGTTTAGTGCTTTAGAAAATATCTCCTGAGACAGGGAAGATTCTCATTCATTTGCTGGGGGGTTGATGGCCAAATATGCATGTGTGTTCTTTGTAGGAAAAGCAGTTGGAAATTGCTTTCTTCTGGTGTGTCTCATGTAGAATAGCTTACATCATTTGTAGAGGGCATAGTCCTGTCAGTGGTAAACTGAGGATGGAGGAAAAGACTGTTGGAAGTAGTTGTTCCTTCTGTGTTTTCAATAATTACATGCCATCAACTTTTTATTTGATTCATTTATTTATTTTTGGCTGTGCTGGGTCTTCCCTGTTGTGTGGGTTTTTGCTAATTGTGGCAAGGGAGGCTTGTCATTGCCACGACTTCTCCTGTTCAGAACACGAGTTCTAGGGACCGAGAGCTTTAGTAGTTGCCGTTCCTGGGCTCTAGAACACGGGCTCAACAGCTGTGGCCCACGGGCTTAGTTGCTCCTCAGCGTGTGGGGTCTTCCTGGACCAGGGATCAAACCCATGTCTTCTGCATCGGCAGGTGGATTCTTTACCACTGAGCCACCAAGGAAACCCTACATGTGATGAGCTTTACAGGCTCTCAGAGCTTAGCTGCGTCTGGTACGTAGAAGATGATTGATGGTGGCATTGCATGAATGAAAAGATGGAAGAATGAATCCTTGAGTGGGTGGGAATTCGTAGTATTACAGTTCACATGACTTATACAATGCCTACTATTTCTCAGTGCAGGCTTTTGGATGACTGCATATCTGAAGATATCTGAGACAGAAACGTAAGATGCAATGTTCAGAGAAAAGAAATAGAACAACGTGTGTAGAGGGACCCTTTTCTGAGATGCCCATCTATTCAACTGCACATTCAAATGTGACAGTCACCCTGAAGGACAATACTGAACTGTATAATTATTATTAACTACACTTGCTCCTTGGAAGAAAAGCTATGACCAACCTAGACAGCATGTTAAAAAGCAGAGACATTACTTTGCCAACAAAGGCCCATCTAGTCGCAGCTATGGTTTTTCCAGTAGTCATGTATGGGCAAGAGAGTTGGACTATAAAGAAAGCTGAGCACTGAAGAACTGATGCTTTTGAACTGTGGTGTTGGAGAAGACTCTTGAGAATCCCTTGGACTGTAAGGAGATCCAACCAGTCCATCCTGAAGGAGATCACTCCTGAGTGTTCACTGGAAGGACTGATGCTGAAGCTGAAACTCCAGTACTTTGGCCACCGGATCCGAAGAGCTGACTCATTTGAAAAGACTCTGATGCTGGGGAAGATTAAAGGCTGGAGGAAAAGGGGATGACAGAGGATGAGATGGTTGGATGGCATCACTGACTCAATGGCCATGAATTTAGGTAAACTCTGGGAGTTGGTGATGGACAGGGAGGCCCGGTGTGCTGCAGTCCATGGGGTCTCAACGAGTCGCACACAACTAAGTGACTGAACTGAACTGAACTGATGTCTACCATCACATAATATATTCAAGGGCACATTCTCAAGCCTTGGAATTTAGCCCTCTGGCAAGGAACCCAGGCTATGGGATGAATTTATTGCTAGAACAGTTTTTAGAATCCTGGAAAAAAGTGAAGGCCAGTACCCAAGAAAAGGGGAATGCCCGAGTTATTCTGGCAGAGGGCAGAGGTAGGAATCAGGAGGCTGACAGAAAGGGGCTGGCAGTCTCAGATGTCTCAGGCAAAGCCAGGAGATCCTCGGAGTTTCTGGAGGGCACACCATTCAGGAGAGGCGTTGGTGACTTGCTGGCAGTGGGGCCACAGTGTCCCTGAGGTCTGTGGTGGCCCTCCTCTGCAGACCCACAGAAATGGGCCAGTCTCATCCTTGGGGTGCTGGCGCTCTGGAGTCCTGGGAGCTGGGGCTGAATCTGCTGTGATGAGATTTACTTGTGAAGGGGGTGCCGTTACCATGTACGTACCAGGTGGAGCATTTCCAGGACTCTCGAAGCAGAAGAGTCTCTGACTCACAACCTTGGAGTGTCACAGCTTGGTGACCACTCTCTGATGGCTCCTGTGTGGACATCACAAACTTTGTTTCATTTATTTAGCTATATATTCTTTTTAAAATATCGTTATCCTTTATGGGTTTATTACAGTGTGGCTCAGATGGTAAAGAATCTGCTTGCAGTGCAGGAGACCTGGATTCGATCCCTGGGTCGGAAAGATCCCTTAGAGAAGGGTATGGCAACCCACTCCAGTATTCCTGCCTGGAGAATTCCATGGACAGAGGAGCCTGGTGGGCTACAGTCTGGGAGTCCCAAAGAGTCAGACATGACTAAGCGACTAATTCATAGACATACTCTTTTTAAAATATTGTTTTCCATTATGGTTTATTTTAGGATATTGAGTAAAGTTCCCTGTGCTGTACTATAGGATCTGATTTATCCATTTTGTATCTAACAGTTTGCATCTGCTAATCCCAAGCTCACAGTCCGTCCCTCTCCCAACCTCCTCCCCCTTGGAAACCAGGACTCTCTTCTCCACGTCTAGGGGGTCTGTTCTCTGTGTCCAGGAGTTTGATTGTTTCATACAGAGGCTCATTTGGGACGTCCCAGACTTTGAATGTGTCCTTTCCCAAAGATGGTTCAGATGTGGGACACATAAAAGAAGCTGAATCTGTAAATCTTTCAATAAATCTAGCTATATCTTTGCTGAAACTGCCTGATATCCACTGAAAAATTGGAGTCGTGTGTGTGTGCACTCAGTTGCATCTGACTTATGGTGACCCTTTGGACTGTAGCCGGCCAGGCTCCTCCATCCATGGGATTTCCCAGGCAAGAATACTGGAATGGGTTGCCATTTCCTGCTCCAGGGTATTTTTCTGACCCAGGAATTGACCCCGTCTCTGATGATTCCTGCCTGGGCAAGTGGGTTCTTTACCACTAGCACCACCTGGAAAGCCCCCAGAGGAGTCTTTTGAAGGACAATGACCCATTATGTCCATGTGCCTTCAGGAAGGGCTTATTATCCCTGTATGAGCCCTGGTAATACCACTGTTCTTTCTATTGCAAGGATAAATTGGCATGGATACCACCGTGTTCAGGATTTAAGGGCCATTAATGAGATGTTACTTCCCTGCTTGTCTGTTTTTCTTCAATTCTAATATCCCCTTATCCTCAGTCCTGGAGACCAATGCTTAGTTTACAGTCATAAAACTATTCTAGGCATTCTATATCCTTCCTTTCAGACTCACCAGATCCATTTGCGTTCACCTGGGAGAATCAACAGCACACATGGGCACTTGTGCCTGAGGGTTTACAGAAGCATCCTCTTTCTTCTTACAGATACTCAGCTATGCCTACGTCATTAGAGACATCCAGTTTCAGAGGACTCTACTCTTTTATAATACATGAGTCATCAGCTTGTTCTCCAGACTGAAAGTCTTGCAGAACTGATTTCTTCCATTTGCTGACATTATTATTGTTGTGGTGGTTGTTCAGTTGCTAAGTCAGGTCCGACTCTTTTCAACCCCATAGACTACAGCGTGCCAGGTTTCTCTGTCCTTCACTATCTCCTGGAGTTTGCTCAAATTCATGTCCATTGGGTCAGTGATGGTATCTAATCATCTCATCCTCTGCAACCCTCTTCTCCTCCTGCCCGCCATCTTTCCCAGCATCTGGGTCTTTTCCAGTGAGTTGGCTCTTCGCATCAGGTGACCAAAGTGATGGAGCTTCAGTTTCAGCATCAGCCCTTCCAATGACATTATTAGTGTACAGGGACACAAAGTCTTTTAAGGACAGACTCCAGTCTCAGCAGGACCAAGTGCATTTCTTGGCCGCAACATCAAACAAAAATTAGGAGTCTCCTTCCTTTTAAAGGCTGCAACCTATCCGTGACTTTTCTGGCCAATCAACAAGAGGTGACTTAGAGGATTACCTGTTCTCATAGGATACTATAATGTTGGATTCCTGACTTTTCTAGACTAGGTTCTCATTCCTAGAAGCTAATGAAAGCAGACACCCTTGGACCCTTGCATTATAGAGACTCACCAGAAAATGGTTTTTACAACTTAAAGGATTCTCCAGTGATCATAAATCTTTCTTTCTATTTGTGCATTGAGACAAGTTCTGCAGATTCTACCTTAACAAGAAAACGCATAACGGAGACCCGTGGCTTATTATAGTTCCGCATTGATTTCATGACAGAAGCCTGCCTTCCTTGTTTGCACACAGTGGCGGCAGCTCAAGGTCAACAGAGGGTCCCGCTGACTTAGTCTTAGGATCGCCACTTAACCCTTGGCTTCTCCAGCCTCTGGGAGCTGCCTTTTGATAGAAAATACAGGGTCTTTTTCTGTTTCTAGACTGACTGCCTTTGAAATCTTTTATCTCTTAGCTGCATGTATTTCTATCCATTGCTGAAACACCCTGAAACCTGCCACTGTTCTTTTCCACGAAGAGAGAAGTGCTCATCATTGCTGTGAATTTATTTGGGAGCTTCCTCTGGTTTTGTCTGACTTCCTGGAAACCCCTTGGGACAACCCCGATTGTGAGTGCATTCTGTTTGGGGACAGAAGGAAGCTATCGACCTGAATATGCAGTCAGAATCCCCTAAGACTTGTTCACATCCCACCTCCTCTGAGACTTGAAATCCATGCAAGTTACCAAAACTGTAGCCCTAAGGCCTGCCAGTTAGCTAGAGAAAGGGAGCGAACATATGTAAAGAGATGCTATTGGAGTGGGTCAAAATTTTGGTCTGCTTTATAAGAAACAGCCCTTCCTAATTATAGCTGGTATACTCCAGTTAAACAAGCCACCATATAAGAGCAGTTTCAAGAAGCAAAGTCTCATCTTTAGCAGGTTAATATACAAAATGAGCTATGTTAACACATCCAGGCTGCCTACCACGTCCAAGACTCAAAGCCAAGATGAACCGGCCAATCAACAAGAGGTGACTTAGAGGATTACCTGTTCCCATAGGATACTGTAACACCCGATTCCTGACTTTTCTAGACTAGCTTCTCATTCCTAGAAGCTAGCTTGGACCCTTGCATTACAGAGACTCACTAGAAAATGGTTTTTACAGCTTAAAGGATTCTCCAGTGATCATAAATCTTTGAATCAAGCCTGTTGGGATCAAGCCTTCTTCAACTCCAGAGTCCAGCATCTGATTTGGGAATAGCACACTGGAAAAGATCCAATTGATTGTTTGCTTCACCCATCTGGGTGAAGTGTCCCCAACACAAGCTACAACCATCCAGGGAAAAGAAAATGTAAAGATGTCCTAAAGAAGTATTAACAGGGAAATCTCAAGGAGACATCAGAACTTATCTTTAGTGCATGTTCAAGCCATCAAACCCCAAACCATTTGAAAACTTTTAAGGTGGGGGCAAGGCCATGAACCAAAACTTTTAGGCCATTTAGAACAAATTTGTGAGTATCAAATCCATCTTCAAATAGGTTTCATTCACTTGTTCACAGTGTGATTATGAATATGTTCTTGCTGCTGCTGCTGCTGCTGCTAAGTCACTTCAGTCGTGTCTGACTCTGTGTGACCCCATAGACGGCAGCCCACCAGGCTTCCCTGTCCCTGGAATTCTCCAGGCAAGAATACTGGAGTGGGTTGCCATTTCCTTCTCCAGAATATGTTCTTAATCATAGGCTATTGTCTATTTTCTGGTTACCTGGAATCATTTCCTTTCTGACAGTAGCAAAGAAACTTGTTGGAGATTCTGCATTTCCCTCCCGCTGGAGCAATTCTCATCTATACCCATTTAAACAGAAGAGTAATGAAAAGACTGCAAGGCTTTGCCTGTCACCTACCCTCACTGGTCCTACTACCTACAGGCCTCAGAACTGTCAAGTGAAATGAATAACCGGTTAAAAGGAAAACTTGCAAAGCTCTCAGTTGCTGTGGCCAAAGGTTTTACTCTTGGCTCCCTTGACCATTAGGCCCATTGTTCAGGAACTTAGACATGATTCCTGTGTGGGCTGGCTGCCTATGCACGCGGGGATGTCACGTCCATCTTCGACTGCTCTGCCACTGCAGCCCTGTATTGCAGAACCTTAAGGACTTGCTTATTCCCCTGATGCCCATGCGACTTTAGCCAAAGATAAGTTGTGCACAGCACTGCACGAGGTTCAGCGTGAAGACTTCCTCTTCTATATGAGGCTGATAGCAGATTACCCTTAGACCTTAGTTCTAGGGACCCTTAACCAAAAACCTGGGAACTGCCCCTTGAATTCACACCTCTTTGTCTGAGAGGCAGCCTACACCCGCCTCCCAGACAGCTGTGCCCATGTAAGCTCAAATGCTGAGACTGTTCTGGAGTTCCCCATGCAGATGCATCATAAAGCAGCTGTCTTTCTCAAGAGCCTCAGATCAAAATCTGTGAATGCCAGGAGCAGTTGATGACCACCTCCTTCTCACATCATCCCTCTCTTTCCTCTTCCTGACTCTCATTTTTCCTCTCTTATTGGTTTGATTTTGATTATAAAAGTGAGATTCTCTTTTTAAAAACTGGAATATAATTGCTTTACACTGTTGTGTTAGTTTCTGCTGTATACCAGCATGAATCAGCTTTATGTATCCGTGTATCTTCTCCCTCTTGGACCTCCCTCCTACCTCCTGAATTCCACCCCTCTAGGTTATCACAGAGCACTGAGCTGAGCTCCCTGTGCTAGACAGCAGGTTCCCACTAGCTCTCTGTCTTACACATGGAAGTGTATCTATGTCAATCCCAGCCTCCCAATTTGTCCCACCCTGTCTTCCCCCCTTTCCATGTCTACAAGTCTATTCTCAGGAGGAGGAGAGAGAGGGGGGAGGAGGAGGAAGCTTTCATAATGAGAAATATTTACAGTAGAATAAATTATATTTCCTTACTGTATTAGTTGGAGAGGAAATGGCAACCCACTCAAGTATTGTTGCCTGGAGAATCCCATGGACAGAGGAGCCTGGTGGGTTACAGTCCATGGGGTCGCAAAGAGTCGGACACGACTGAGTGACTGTATTAGTAATATCTGGAGGTGATTTGACTTCATTCATTATGTGTTTAGAATTATCAAAAGCTCCAGTTTGGCTGATCCGGCAGGGCCTCCTTTAGTATGTGATGTGTTTTTCATGCCCTTTTAAAGGGAAAATTGTGAGCTGTCAAAACATGGCTCTAAATGGAAAGATAATGTCAAAACTTCTTATAACACACTGTAGGATATTTCAATTCTCTTAGCAAGAAAGAGCACAAATTTAATTATGGATCAAAATGCCTTTTGCGTCAAGTGGAGAGAGGTGGGTATCAGAAATCCTATGGTGCTCTTTATTGTCAATATGACAAAAGCTGGAAACCTAAGTATCCGAGGGATCCAATTTGTATTTGTTCCCATGGTTTCTAATATATAGGAATGGTTCACACAGTTCTCTCTAAAAACAAAAAGGTTAATGAATTTCCTGACAACTTGCTAATGTAGTGAAGCTTATTCTTACAGCTTCAGGCAATATCCACAAACACACCCGTTTGTAACCCACGGAGTGCTGGTAAGTTATTGCCAATACCACACATATAGCAATGAGGTAACACATTGTCATATATCACCTGATTATATCACGCTTAGAGTTTCAACTGTCTGGAAATACATCCTTCCATCATAGAATCACATGCTAAGCCCAGAAGTGGGAAAACATATATTGAATCTGCTTTCACTGGTCATCAGTGAATGTCCACTCTGTAGAATAATCACAGCTTTGCTACCATCCACTCTTTTCCTCTGGGTAACCTTTAATTAATAGAAGCTATTTCTACTGCTTCTAATGTGGTTTATTTTGTTATTGTTGTTGTCACCAAGAAAAAGAGTATTTTCATTTTCATATTAATCAGTATCAACAGGGTTTCCATGATGGCTCAGAGGGTAAAGCATCTGCCTGCAATGTAAGAGACCCAGGTTTGATCCCTGGGTCAGGAAGATCCCCTGGAGAAGGGAATTGCCACCCACTCCAGTATTCTTATTTGGAGAATTCCATGGACAGGGAGCCTGGCGGGCCACAGTCCATGGGGTTGCAAAGAGTCGGATAGGACTGAGCAATTAGGTATGAACACAACCTATCATGTAGCCAAGATGGATCATGATGGATGATGAATCTTCAAGAATGTGGCTCATGGTACATTCTACATCCTTCTTTGGAGGGTAGTAGCTCATATAAAAACAGCCCATGAGAATTTTTTTATTTTGAGTTTGTTGAGTGAATATGAGCCCAAAGAAAGATTGTTGGCTTTCCTTATTTTTTTTTCTCATGACCCAGAATGCTTGAAAATATATGTCTAAAACATATTGTATTGCGGATATATATTTTATAACTAACTTTTCAACTCTAAGAGAAATATCACACAGCAGCTTGCCCCAGTAAATGTTTGTCATAGGCAAAATGACCTGTTGAAGATGCCTACAGCCTAATGTCCAGAACATGGAGAGTATGTTAAGTTCTATGACAAAAGGGACTTTACAGGTACAAATAAGTTTATGGACCTGAAAATAGGGAAATTTTCTTGGACTGTTTGGGTGGTCCCGTCCCCCCCCCCCCCCATGAGCTCTTAAAGCCACAGAATTTTCTCTATCTGGAATCAAGCGACAGCTGTGGCAGAGGAGAAGGTGGTAAGCTGTGGAGGGGAAATTGGAGATTTACAGTGTAAGAAGCATGGACGCGTGGTTGCTGCTTTGAAGACGAAGGGAAGCATGTGGAAGAATGCAGGAGAGACTCTGGGAGGACAAGCCAGCCACAAAACTCAGCGCCAGAGCTTCTAAAAACTACATTCTGCCAGTCACTTGAACGAGTCGGAACATGGGATCTTTCCTAGAGCTGGGGGGCCCCCCCCCCCCCCCCCCCCATGAGCTCTTAAAGCCACAGAATTTTCTCTATCTGGAATCAAGCGACAGCTGTGGCAGAGGAGAAGGTGGTAAGCTGTGGAGGGGAAATTGGAGATTTACAGTGTAAGAAGCATGGACGCGTGGTTGCTGCTTTGAAGACGAAGGGAAGCATGTGGAAGAATGCAGGAGAGACTCTGGGAGGACAAGCCAGCCACAAAACTCAGCGCCAGAGCTTCTAAAAACTACATTCTGCCAGTCACTTGAACGAGTCGGAACATGGGATCTTTCCTAGAGCCTTGGAAAGAACACAGCTGGAATGTTCTATCTGCACCTTGACTTTGACCTTGAGAGACTCCAGCAGAGGACTGGGCTGGACCCCGATGTCATTCTGATGAAACTGGGAGATAAAACTGAAGTTGTGGCAGTTAGGGTGGCAATAGAAGGCCAGTACGTGTTATAAGATAAACTGAGGTGTATTAAAAGATTTTAAGAGTTTATCTGAGCAAAAATAGACTGGAATAAGGCAGTGCATCAGTGGACAGGAGCGAGGGGGTGGGGGAAGACTTACAGAGAGAAAGTGCAGAAACAATAATGAAATTGGCGCTTGGCCAGAGTTCAAAGCTCAGTTGGCTGTTGGTGATTGTTGTGCTTTTGTTTTGATTGCGAGACCTTGAGGCATTTACATGTCTAGATTTCAGTTTGCTTACACAGTTCACCCCGGCATTAGAGCCAAGTGCCTCTTTAATTAGTTAAGCACACTATATTCTTGCCATTTTTGGATTTAATGGATTAAGTGTCTTATTAAATGCATCAGCGTGTAAAATAGTGTATGGAAAACCTCCATCCACATATCTTGTTTCCAGGGTTCATTTTCTACAGAATGTTCCAGTCTCTCGGTAGGGGAAAAAAAAAAAAA